>RDPX01000197.1:44935-58970 GCA_003991215.1 Morbakka virulenta | reverse complement strand
ATATATATATATATATATATATATATATATATATATATATAGAGAGAGAGAGAGAGAGAGAGAGAGAGAGAGAGAGAGAGAGCGGGGGGAGAGAGGGGGAATAGATAGCTTGATAGATAGATGGATGGATGGAAAGATAGATAGCTTGATAGATAGATGGATGGATGGAAAGATAGATGGATAGATAGATAGATAGATAGATAGTAGATAGATAGATAGATAGATAGTAGATAGATAGATAGATAGATAGATAGATAGATAGATAGATAGATAGACCACTACAAGAGCATCGAGCGACCCATATTTGCACAAGGACACAATTGTCAAACTCATGAGTGCTTAAAAGCACAAAGAAGAGGAGCAACTACACACACACACAAACACACACAAATAAAAACATTTATATGTGTTACTCTTCGCTGCAAATTAAGTAGACAAACCATGTCTAAACACAACACGTCCAGGCAACAGATAAGTTGAAATTTATCAAAACACCAAGTCAGCAAGATTACTACAGTTCTCTGTACAGATCAAAATTTGAGGGTGCTGAAGAAAATGTCAAGGTTAATTAACAAGAGTGTCAAAATACTGAATAAAGTATCATATCACGAAACAAAACTAAGTTTTGTACATTGAAAATTTATTTTCCTTCTACAAGTAGAAGAAAAAGTCCTTTTTTTCTGCTGAAAATCAGAGGTACTTTTGTTTTGTACCAGTATACTTCTCTGCAGCCCATTCATTCTCTTTCTTCAAATAGTATTTTCAAGCATGTTCGTGTTGTGAAATTTTGTATTAAGTTCGTTTACGTCAGAGGTCATTCCATCGTGTTTATTTTGAAGATCTACGGAATTTCCGTATTCTCTCGATTAAGCGCACGGTGCGCTTATATAATTCTGGGGATTCTGAAGGGTGCGCCTATTCAGGGGGTGCGCGTATTTAAGGGAGAGTGGTTTTTGGAAACGTCAGTCAACTTACAAAGCACAAAATGTCTAAAATTTCAAAGTCGACATTCATCAAGTTCAAAAGTTAAATTGACAAATAAAAAGATATCTGTAAACATATGAACATTGTGATTGACCCACATGATGTCTAAAGCATAATAGAATATACTTACTAAAATACATGTTTTTAGTGCTTTTATTCTTGACCTTCAATTGTTTACTTTGAAAAAAGAGTGCGGTTGTTGAAAAAGAAATCTGCCAAAGGAGTGCGCTTATTGATGCTTTTGGGTTCCAAAGGGTGCGCTTATTCGAGGTGAGTGCTTATTCGTGTAGGGTGCGGAAAATCGAATAATTACAGTACGTAGATTAGTCTTGTACCACTGTATCAGTTTGTATCATTCAGTTCTTATCAAATTATCTAGCCCTTTCCATTAAGCATTATAATTGACATCACGATTAATGCTGATTTTGGAGTTGTAGAAATATATACACGAGCTCAAATGTAGTTAAGTTCAGTTGAGCTTGGAGCTAGCATACGATTGCTTGGCCATTAAATAAAGTTGATTGATTGTACACACAAGACACTGCTATACAATGTGAGCTGGTGACAATTTAAAGAATTACACTGTTATTAGCCACAAAACAAATGACGGGGGAAAATGACGTTAAAAACAAAAAAACCCCAACACACTGCAATTATCTGCCCTTCACTTCACGTTGTTTATTGCTCCTACAGCTTTAAAAATTAAGTCTGCAGCCGAGGTTTGGAAAAGCAACTCTCTCCAGGCTGATGACAAATCTCTAGAACAAAGGTATAAAATCAAAGGCCACCAGTGCGAGAGGCTAGCTTCGGACCTTGTAATGCAGGGCCGACCGATCGATTTTAAAAATGGAGGGGCCACTTAATATAGTGACTAAGGAGGCCAATTGCTTATTATATTCATTACCATATCATATTGATCTAAAGCTGCTCACTTGATGTACACTGTTTCATAAAAATGGAAATAATATATTATTATTGAAGCTTGTCATTAAATAATGCGAATCTTTGACAAAAATTTCATTGCTCTGAAGAAAAGTGGGAGCTACGCTATGTAAATTTTACTTTCAAACTAAATCCCAACTGCCTGATATTTCTCATAACAATCAAATTCGTTTTGGTTCAATTTGTTCTTGTCAAGTTTTAAGCCATTTCGATCTCATATTTCGCTTAAATTTGTTTGGTTTTGGGGGTTTCGCCCCAGATCGACTAAACGCAAAGTTCAATCGTGTTACTCTATTTTTGCCAGACACCAGGCACTCCATTTTCCTCTTCCCCTTTCCTCTTAATAAAACTGAAAAAGGAAATTAAATGCATGGAAAAACTAGCAGACTATTTCGAGCGACGAATCGGCCGCTCGACACAGTCTGCGCCACTTTCCGCGCTTCTTGTAATCCTCCGGAATTGCTCCAACTTGCCTCACGTCCTCTTTTGCAACATCTCTCTATCTTAGCCTGCTTCTGCTCCTTTTCCCATGAACTGCCTCCTGCCAACATGCATGAAAAAAACTTTACTTTCACCCAAATAAAAGTTTGGCCAGTTAAAAGAGGAAACCCAAAACAATCCTATATCTTATTTCGTCTCTTTAAATAAACATTTTGTTTATCCGTGATCAATTACTGAGTTTCGTTTCCTGGGACACAAAACGAATGAGTTCTAACGGGGATTTATGGTGTTATTTAGACAGAAACATACAAAAATGATAGATTTCTTTCGAGAGGCGGTTTTTGAAAATGGGTTACATGGCATCCGTTTATAATTGCGGATAACATGTTCTTTCGTTTCGTTTTCATGTCTCGACTACATCTCTGCGCAGTAGCGGGCACATGATATTGCCGATGGTTTTGGCTCCTCGAAGTTAGCGAAGTTGCAATTTGGGCTGTCTTGACATTGCAGGAGGCGGTCCATGGTCTGTTTGGCGTTACAGCCACAGGTGTCAGATTTTGATAATCCCATTCGTTTCATGAGGGATTTGCATCTACCAGAACCAGTACGTAGCCGGTTTAGACTGCGTCATGTTGTCCAGCCAAGATCGTGGCCAGTAGCAAGTTGTTCTTTGGGTACAACACCTCTGCTCTCAAAAGCTTTGGAGTTTGGAAATTCAGATAATAGGTGATATTGTTTTAATAAGTTAAATAAAAATGTGTTTCTTAAGTGGGCGATATTGTATATTGACGCAAGTACCCTGCAAAATGTAAAATTGTAAAGGAAATAAGAATTGGTCTTGTAAAAGTACAACGAATATTTAAATTCCTCTGATAAACAGATTTACTGACCTACACCTTTCTGGAAATGGTCCCATGCAAAATGCAATGTGTTGAACATGTATGGTTTTTTGAACAGCTACAAAATCCTAACCCAATCTTCCTACTGGGTCTCCACTTGATATTAATTTACCTCAATATTTCTTTTAGGCCAGCCGTGGCTTAATGATTAGTGCAACTGCACGGTAATCAAGAGTTCCGGGTTCGATTTTACCAAGCCGGCAACTTTGGAAATTTACAAAAGAAAAAGCCATTGGTTGGCGTCAGGAAGCCCATCCGGCCAAGAAATTCCTGAATCCCAAATCCAAATCCCTTATGAAGGGCACCGTCTGAGCCCCAGTTACTGGGGAAAATGACATTAAAATCAAAAGATAAGAAAATAAGCCTTTTTTAAGTTGTGAAAAATTATTGTGCTCCGGTTTTTTTCATTGCTTGGATTTTTCAAACACCACATGAAAAATGATTTCAATAAATGTCCAATGTGTAGAATACTTTGATTGGATACTTGCTTGGAAAGTAAAATTTCAACTCTTGTCTTGTCGCAAAACCGAATACCATCGCAATCAACACTTGACGTCGTTTAATGAGAGGGTACATAAAGGAAGCCACGAAATTCATTTTGTTTACAAAGATATATTTGAAAAGTTTACATGAATAAAAATTATTTATATCATTATTAAGCTAGCAAGGTAACACTAAAACAAATAATAACCACTTCTCTACTTCACCTAATATAGGCCTTAAAACATGCCCCGATATCCTTAGCTCGAGGTAAACCAACGTACATCCCAAGGGGCCATCCATTCATTACGTTCGCATGAAATTGGCCATTTTTCGACACCCTCCTCCTTGTTCGCACCTGTTCGCAGGCAAGAAAACCCCGTGCGAACGTGCGTTATACTTTTTTTGACCGTCTTTGGTAGATGCCATTTTGATATATGACTTAAAAATGATGTCAATGATTCTTTTTTTTATAGATGCTCACGTGCCTAAATTCGAAAAGTAAAAAATTGACGCCAAGCTATTGTTGTGAGAAATGAAAGCAATTATAATTAGATACAAGCCGGACAGAAAGGAAAGTGATTCCATTCAAACAAACAGTAAATGTGTAAAAACAGATAAAAATAATTACAAATGCACACCTGTCTTTCGCTGTCATTACTTTATGATAAATGTAAGCAAATATTTTTTTGAATGTGAACGTTCTCACCTTGTGAACCCCACTCCCCCCTGTTCCCTTTCCTGGCTTTTTAGGATACCGCTTCCCCTTCAGTGTGCACGTAATAAATGAATGACCCCAAACAAGACCACCGTAATCGTTTGAATAAGCGCCCCTCTCAAATAAACCCCCCTTTTAAAAAAGCGTTCCCTTTTCAGAAAAAATTTTTTTGCGCCCCCAATATCCTAGGGGGAGGGTGCTTATTGGAATTCTCGGAATTCACGGAGAAAATCGACTAAAAAATTCAATACCTTGCATGGAGGGAAGGGAGCGCGTTTGAATAAGCGCCCCCCTGAAAAGCATAAAAGTTATATAAGCGCCCAGGCGCTTATTTGAAGATAACGGTAGTAAGAATAGCTTGAAAAAATTGTTTTCAAATACTAATTCATTATTACATTTGCCCCAAGTGGTTACTGTAATGGCCCGAATATAAGTCGAGATTGTAGAGGGCAAAAGTTGATGGCAATATTCGGGGGTCGATTTATACTCGCAACCAAAGAAATTAAGATTTGCTTTAAGAAATAATTCTGCTCAAACCAGGTGTTTACGACTTCGCCATTCATGATGAAGTTGAGGCAGATGGCGAGAGCGACATTATTTCAATATAGGTTGACAATGCCATTGGCATATTTTCCATTTTCACATGTAAAATGAATTTTTTTTTGCCATTCTCGTTTTTCTCACTACCAAACCCAAATTTTGCCTGCGTGTCACGATCAACTCTCCCATAAGTGGCGTGATTTGACTTGTCGTAAAGGCGTTGGTCGCACTAAATGGTGGGATAATGGTGTGTTATCTTGTGTTGTTCTATTTTCAACTTTTCTTTTTAAAACAAAAAATGCCAGAAAAATCAAGGTGTCAACTTAAACCCGGACTCAACTTATACTCGGTAATACCAAGAAAAATTTGAAAAAATAGTTCTCATATGTGTACCCAACATTTCCTTTAACTATTTCCTAGATTTTTTGTAACTACGTATTTCAAAGTTTAAAATTCATGAGGAGCCGTGGCTTAATGGTTTGTGCAGCTCCACCGTAACCAAAAGGTTCCAGGTTCGATTCCCCGAGCAGGCGAGAGCAATTTGGAACTCTACAAAAGAGAAAGCCATTGGTTGGCGTCAGAAAGGCCATACGAAATTCCTGACTGCCAAAACGGAAGTCCCTGTGAAGGGCACCGTCTGAACCCCACTTACCGAGGATAAATGACGTTAAAAACAAAAAAATCCCCCCAAAACAAAAAAAGAAACAAAAAAAAAAGGTTCAAATTCAAGATAAATGAAGGTTAACTATTGAAGCATTTCGTATGAAGTAAACAAGTTTGCAGTCAATGACGCAGGGTTAAATTAATGCTCCCCCTTCCCCCGTAGTTACAGTTTAAAAATCTTCACTGCTCAATCTCAGCACACCTTAATACACGATTTAAACGCTTTTAAGTTTGAGATAAAGTCCCTTCTCTTGGCTTACTAATTTTTCCCTTTTCTCTTCCGTTTCGTACATTTAGTAGCTCTGAATCTTCTTCACCATAAAATGAAATAAATAAAAAGTTCCAAATCGGGAAAAAAATCACTTTACAAAATTTTTCCAACATCCATAAGATTTATTATTTAATACTAAATAACGTTAAATTAAAACAAAAAATCGACTTTCACGTTTTACTAATAGTATACAAACGTCGTTTAGCAAATAGACCTCATTTATGCTAATATCACGGTCGGACACATTTTCTGTTGCAACCAATTGTACAGCACTTCAGTTTCCCGAGACAATCGGCATCGCTGTTGCATTCATGCGATGGTCTGCCTTTACAAACCCTGTAGGTTTGACGAGGGCACATTCCAGCTTTTGGTTTTGGCGTCGGAACTGGTGCAACACATTCTCTGTTGCAACGGAACATACAGCACTTCAACCCCCCGGGACAATTAGCGTCGTTGTTGCATTTATGCGACGGTCTCCCTCTACAAAGCTTATGTATTTGACGGGGGCAAATTTCTGAATTTGGTTTTGTAATTGGTCCAACACATACCCTATTGCAACGGATTTCACAGCACTTCAGCGTCCCGCTACAATTGTCGTCGTTGTTGCATTTATGCGATGGTCTGCCTCTACAAACTCGGAATATTTGACGAGGGCACATTCCAGGTTTTGGATGTGGTTTTGTAACTGGTGCAACACATAATCGGTGACAACGGATTGTACAGCACTTCAGCGTCCCACGACAATTAGCGTCGTTGTTGCATTTACGGGATGATCGCCCACTACAAATTCCGTGTATTTGACGAGGGCACATTCCAGGTTTTGGATTTGGCTTTGTAACTGGTGCAACACATACTCTGTTGCAACGGATTTTACAGCACTTCAGCATCCCGCTACAATTAGCGTCGTTGTTGCATTTATGCGATGGTCTGCCTCTACAAATTCCGTATGTTTGACGAGGGCACATTCCAGGTTTTGGGTTTGGTTTTGTAACTGGTGCAACACATACTCTGTTGCAACGGATTTTACAGCACTTCAGCATCCCGCTACAATTAGCGTCGTTGTTGCATTTATGCGATGGTTTGCCTCGACAAATTCCGTATGTTTGACGAGGGCACATTCCAGGTTTTGGGTTTGGTTTTGTAACTGGTGCAACACATACTCTGTTGCAACGGATTTTACAGCACTTCAGCATCCCGCTACAATTAGCGTCGTTGTTGCATTTATGCGATGGTCTGCCTCTACAAATTCCGTATGTTTGACGAGGGCACATTCCAGGTTTTGGGTTTGGTTTTGTAACTGGTGCAACACATACTCTGTTGCAACGGATTTTACAGCACTTCAGCATCCCGCTACAATTAGCGTCGTTGTTGCATTTATGCGATGGTCTGCCTCTACAAATTCCGTATGTTTGACGAGGGCACATTCCAGGTTTTGGGTTTGGTTTTGTAACTGGTGCAACACATACTCTGTTGCAACGGATTTTACAGCACTTCAGCATCCCGCTACAATTAGCGTCGTTGTTGCATTTATGCGATGGTCTGCCTCTACAAATTCCGTATGTTTGACGAGGGCACATTCCAGGTTTTGGGTTTGGTTTTGTAACTGGTGCAACACATACTCTGTTGCAACGGATTTTACAGCACTTCAGCATCCCGCTACAATTAGCGTCGTTGTTGCATTTATGCGATGGTCTGCCTCTACAAATTCCGTATGTTTGACGAGGGCACATTCCAGGTTTTGGGTTTGGTTTTGTAACTGGTGCAACACATACTCTGTTGCAACGGATTTTACAGCACTTCAGCATCCCGCTACAATTAGCGTCGTTGTTGCATTTATGCGATGGTCTGCCTCTACAAATTCCGTATGTTTGACGAGGGCACATTCCAGGTTTTGGGTTTGGTTTTGTAACTGGTGCAACACATACTCTGTTGCAACGGATTTTACAGCACTTCAGCATCCCGCTACAATTAGCGTCGTTGTTGCATTTATGCGATGGTCTGCCTCTACAAATTCCGTATGTTTGACGAGGGCACATTCCAGGTTTTGGGTTTGGTTTTGTAACTGGTGCAACACATACTCTGTTGCAACGGATTTTACAGCACTTCAGCATCCCGCTACAATTAGCGTCGTTGTTGCATTTATGCGATGGTCTGCCTCTACAAATTCCGTATGTTTGACGAGGGCACATTCCAGCCTTAGGTTTTGATGATATATCTGTTAAAAAAAATAAACAGGTTGTGATTGTTTGGTTAAGGAAAACCATGCATAGAATGCCGCATTTCTTGTTATACATATTACGATTTAAAATATTTAACTTTGTTTTTGGAAAAAAAACACCACATCTTAGTCCAAGGTGCATGTCACCTTTTCAATACCCAGATAAGAGTTTTCATGGTCTCCTTTATCAATAGGTTGCTATCATAAGAGGTACACGTTTACTTTCTATTTTCATTCCCATGGGTTTTAGTACATACTAGACCTTCAATATAATTTGACATATTATTTTCGATAGTTAACACCTTAAGTTTTAAAGTTTATATTACTAAGAAGCAAATCAAGAATGTGCACGTAATAAAAATATATTTTCAATTCTCTCATCTGTTATTATCTAAATATATACAAAACCCTACTAATCAACTTCTGCAATGTAAAAGTTAACGTATCTTCGTTTAACACTGGTCACGACGCCAATACGTTCTGTTAGAACTGTTCTCAACATTGTCAGGCCTATTTTCCTAAATTGTAAAGTCTCCTTGACGGAAAAGCTGTCCGACATGCCCATATTTATACATGAGGAGCTGGGTGCGAGTGGGTAAGTAAGTAACTACCGCTCCAGACCACTGATATGGGCTAGTCTGTACAACAATAGACTTCCTGTTTTACATGCAAGTCTAACAAGGTGATTGAAATGATGAATCAGGACGAACCTTGTAAGGATACACAACTTTAAACTGAACCTTCTGGGATTAAGAGAAATAACAGCTAAAAAGCCACTTGAAGGTTGAAGATCTCATTGGGTTTTAATTCATGATCTTCCATACTTTTTTTTAATCAAGGAGTTGTTGACAGATAGATGAGATAGAAATGATAAATGAGACAGGCTCGATGGATTACATAAATTAGATCGATTCGTGCGATATAGATAGAAAGATAGATAGATATATAGATAGGATAGGATAGGATAGATGGATATATCGATAGACAGACAGTAAGATAGATGTATGGATGGATAGATTTATACCAATAAGGCGAAAACAATTCTGAACGCTTAAATCAGAAGTAAATGTTCGTTATACGACTATTAACAAGTTGCTGTATATAACAAACTGGTAAAGTTATATGACGTTTAAACCAAAGAAGAAACCAACGGACGTCAAATGATATCGTACTGAGCGAGGAAGGCGTAAAGAATAATGAAGTGCTTTGGGAAACCGTGGCGGGAGTAGCCAAAAGAAAGAGGAATTAAAAGTTAAATCAAGTTCAGATGTTCAGGTAGATTTGTGCACTATCAGCTTTGTCTCTTTTATGGCACTAAAAGTTCGCTTTTTTTTCGCACCATCTTATTATTGACGAATTGTCAAAAAGTTGATTTAGCTTCTATTTTTTCTTTTCGTTAGACTCCTGCTACGACTTGTCGTTTTTTTCACCATTAGACTTGCTACAGCTGATAAATACGAACAGAATATCGGAGACAAGATAATATAGGAGACGGTGCTTATAAAATGAAGGCTGTATTAATCCATTACACAAATACAAGGAATATTAATATTAATACGTCAAGAAAACACATAAAAGTATACAGAAAAAACTCAACAAATTAATCTAACCAGACGGTTCAACAATCCTCTGAAAATGATCCTTCGACTTGTCGTCAGAGAAGGCCACTAAGACTTGGGTCCTTTAAAAGCATATTGAATACAAGCCTCCACTGAGCTATTACCGAGAGTGACTCGCTCTTTCTCTACAGTTTATCAAATGGCTATGGCTTATAAATCCACGATCTGGATTTAACAATAGGTCACGATGCAGATTTTGGGACATGCAAGCTTCCATTATCTTAGTCTCCATACATGGGATTTCGTACGTTCTGCTAAGTCATCGTACTACGTCTAGGGTGCAACTTTGACGAGACGGTCATAAAAAGCCTGTTTGAAATTTACAAAAGTTCACAGAAATCAATTTGAAGAAAAGAGTGGAAAAAGAGACAAGCGATGTACACTAACCAATATAACACACAGAAAACGGGGGTTATTTTATCTTACAAACCAGATTCCAGGCACAGAATTTTGGTTTTATTTTTTAGATCCTTCGAGCTTACAGTTTAACTAAAATGCTTTACAAACATAATCTCTTATGTCCATCATCCTGAGAAAATTTACTCAAAATACAAAAATCATTTATACGCCACTGAGTTACACGTGATATTTCTACTTACCACACCGGCAAATGGGACACCCTTGACCGTCCTTGCTATATTTTAGGCATGACCTACAATATCGTATCGGGCATTTTGGTTTGCATACTTTCCCACATCCTTCACTGCAGCATTTCTTTCCTTGGCATTCCTTGTCGCTTAAGCAGTTGTAACCAGGCTTGAAAACGCAGATTCCAACTCGCCCAGAGGGCGCTGGGCAACCACCACCTACCCTTACTCCTGAAAAGAAACAAGAGAAGAAGAAACTTCTCTAATTAATCATACGTTTTTTTCAAAAAAAGCGACACCAACGAATAATAAGACAGGATAGTCCAATTTACAAGATTTGGAACAACGAAAAAACATAAATTATTTCCTATTTTTGTTGGTAATCCTTGCATCTAAATCATTCAACAACAATCGGAAGGTTAAAAGAAACAAATAAAAGAAAGGAAAAGAAACACATAAAAAACAAATAAAAGAAAGAAAAAGAAACACATAAAAAACAAATAAAAGAAACAAAAAGAAACATAAAAAACAAATAAAAGAAACAAAAAGAAACACATAAAAAACAAATAAAAGAAACAAAAAGAAACAAAAAGAAACATAAAAAAATAAAAGAAACAAAAAGAAACATAAAAAACAAATAAAAGAAACAAAAAAACACATAAAAAACAAATAAAAGAAACAAAAAGAAACATAAAAAACAACTATCAGAAACAAATATAAGAAACAAATAAAACAAATAAAACAAAGAAAAATAAGAAAGAAATAATAAAAGAAACAAAAGAAACATAAAAAACAAATAAAAGAAACAAAAAGAAACACATAAAAAATAAATAAAACAAAGAAATAAAACAAACAAATAAAAACAAATAATAAAACAAACAAATAAAAGAAACGAAAAGAAACAAATATAAGAAACAAATTGTACTCAATATAGCATGTAACACAACAAAAAAATGGGTTTGCGCGGACATTTGTAGAGATAACTAGTTTAACTGTTTTTTAAAAGAACTCTGAGTGACGCATTTTCTCTATTTTAGGTGTTACGAAACTAAATATTACTGTTGCTAACTAATCATCATCGATGGCAAACTAACCAACATCACCTATACACATTATCATAACATTCGATAAGGGTCGTGTTTAGCGATGCCTATTTTCAAGAGCTGTTTTAAAGAACTCTTTGCGACGCATCGTCTCCTTTGTGTATTATGACCTAACTAAAGAGGTTCGCTCGTTTTCTTGCCCCGGCTACAGCGTCTCTGCCCAGTAGCGGGCACATGATATTGCCGATGGTGTGGGTTCCTCCAAGTCAGCGAAGTTGTAATTTGGGGTGTCTGGACATTGCAGGAGGTGGCCCATAGTCTGTGTGGCATTACAGCTGCAGATTTCAGATGTTGATAATCCCATTCGTTTCATGAGGGATTTGCATCTACCAGAACCAGTACGTAGCCGGTTTAGAGTGCGTCACGTTGTCCAGCCAAGATCGTGGCCAGTAGCAAGTTGTTCTTTGGGAACTACACCTCTGCTCTCAAAAGCTGTGGAGTTTGGTGATCCATCCCATAGTGCCTTCCACATGGTTTCTCGTTAAGATTGAGAAGATGAGATATTTTCAACTGGTATGGACAGGAAATGTCTTGACTTTAGTCCAGTTAAAGGTGGACCATGTTTATGCAGCATGCGACGCTCATCGGTAATTTACTAAAGAGGTAAAACTCTTGTAACATGTAAGTCGGCAACTACCATGTGACATGCAAGTGGGGAAGTACCTTGTAACATGTAAGTGGGCAACTACCTTTTAACATGTAAGGAGGCAACTACCTTGTAATATGTAAATGGGCAACTAGCTTGTAACATGTAAGTGGGCATTAGTTGCCGTGTGGTTGACCAACAGCGTATTATGCGAGAGCCATTCTCAATTCGTTTACCTGTGGTAAGTGACAGGCCACCAAGTGTGTACATATTTCCGGAGATGTAATCGGGCGAGATAACAAAAATAATCAAAAAAGACGTTCGGAGTATTATAATGAAAACGCAACAAGGAATTAGCGCTCTGTTATTGAAGGGGTCAGTAGCCTTGCATTCAATGAGGAAACGGCTTAAAAAATCTAAAACAAAACAAATATTGCTCTGTTAAATTCAAAAACACTCCAGACTGTTATCAGAAAAATAAAACAACGCCAGGCATGCTACAGTAAACAGCATTTTACGTACGCTACAGACGCCAATCCAGACTGTTTTAAGAATGAAAGCGCACAAATATTCAAAGCAAACAGCCCGAGCAGTACTAGCTCTTTCATTATTCTTACCCCTGGTAAACAGTGGACCCATATTTGTCGTTCACAGATTCCCATCTATGAAAGACCCGTAAGGAAGAAACAGAACAAGAAAAAATGGGGCAGAAAGCACGCAAGACACTATAAAATGTAAGACATAAGGATCCCCTTACAGGGTCCTCCGTCTTACAGCCCTCCCTCTTGTATTGATATTCACCCAAGGATCAAGGATCTCGAGACCACCTGTCTTGCATGGTTGGGGCCCTGTAGCTAAAGCCCGACCAGTAGTACACTCGACCGTCCAATTGACATAATCGAAATCTTTGAACAATATAAATGACTGTGTGGAGATTGAAGTTAAATGTAGAATAAACCAACTCTTGTTGTATGGATCAGCTGATAAAACGCCACTTACTTCGAATTCTTCTAGACAGCCCATAATCTAGCAGGAACTGTTAAAAAAATGGAATGAAATCAGAATATCAAAAAAATCGACAAGTTTATGTGTGTAAGGGTGAGTTGCATATATGTAAATATATAATTTAAAATTTCCGACAGTCACATATACCAAAGTTTAATATGAAAATAGATTAATTTTTAAAAATTAAAAATACTGGTGTTTCATAGCACCGAGATCTGTTTGAACGGCGACTCCAAATTGTATTTTGAGTCCGCATTCTACATTTAAGAGGGTGTTTATTACCTGATCTTAGGAATGCAATCCAGATATCGCGGGGGAATCATACTCAAAAAAGCTACAGGATCCCTGGCACAATCCTGTTGATTACCCTTAATGATAAGACTGTGACTTGCCAACCACAGGACCTCGACGAGCTTACACCAGCTATCTTTTTTTCCCTTTTTTTTTAAGTTTTAACGTCATTTTCCCCCAGCAATGGGGCTCAGACGGTGCCCTTCAAAGGGACTTTGATTTGGCAGTGAGGAATTTCTTGACCGGATGCTTTTCCTGACGCCAACCAATGGCAAATTCTCCTCGACAGCTCGGGGAATCGAACCCGGAACTCCTGGTTACTATGCAGTTGCACTAACCATTAAGCCACGGCTCCTCTAAAGGCGGATCTCCACTAGACGATTTTTGTGACGATCGTCATGAGAATTCGCGATGACACATGCGCAGTAGCAAAGAATAAGCTTTTCTGACGAAACTTCTGACGATTTTGGTTTGACGAAAAGTTAAAACAGTTCTAACTTTTCGTCGTGCGCTTGACGATCGTCAAAGAATTAGCCAATCAGATTTCAGAAAAAACGCTTGCAGCGATTTCATCAGTTCAACATGGCCGCCAATAATGAAGAAAGCAGTGATGTGCCGATAATATGTTCTCAATTTCTTGCTGCCGGAGCTGCCTCTGAAGAAAACAATGAAGCTCAGGGCATTCAGA
>RDPX01000197.1:16340-41929 GCA_003991215.1 Morbakka virulenta | reverse complement strand
TTTTGAAGGAGCAGGTGTAGGAATCAACGAAGGTTTCACACATGTAAACACAGAAGGAGGATCACGGGGTCTTTTTTTCCCAAAAACTGTCATACTGGGAAAGTTCACAGGAAAATGTCTCTCACAGACAACTGTGTTACGATTATCACGTAGATTTGATCGGGGAATAGCTTTGATCCATCTTTCACGATCATCCTTCTCTCTGGGTAAACGATAAACTTTGACTTTGTTTTCGTTATCAAAATTTCCATTGCAATTAGTGACACAGCATTTATATGGCATCGTAAAAAAAAGATAAAGTAAACAAGAATTTATCCAAGATTTCAATAAATACTTTTATTTCAGTTTCCAGCCAGAACCACAACCAAATATCAAACTATCACAACATGTACGTGAGCACGTCCGCCATTTTGTACCATAACTTCGCAACTAACTAAGCAAATTTCCTGCCTCCAGCTTATGCCTCCAGGCGCATGTCCGTTAGTCCTGTTAGTTAAAGATCGCCGTGGCGTGATACCATCTCCTTAAAAATATCATGTACCAACTTAAGGCAAAGGACCCATCCAAACTCAAATTCCTAAATCTCTTAATATCGGTATCGTATCAAAGCTATTTTAATCAATGCACTACCTATCTAACTAAAGTGGTGAAAAAGCTGTGTTTGAAGGATGGTGACCTTACTACAAAATGAGCAATTTTTATTACAAAAACTGGGCAGTTGAACCCTGATTATCCGAACAAGAGGGAAGGGAAGCAATTTGTGCGGATAACTGATTGTTCGGATAACTGATTATTCGGATAACTAATTATCCGTAAACAAACGACACCTACCTCGATATTCATGTACATGGATTTGCGTCAGAACGCACGCTTACTAATGTATTTACATGTATTTCGCTTTGCTTAAATAAAGCATGTACTAACTGTTTTCTTGTGAAATGGTTCTAATTCATGGGAACGTTTGACAACACTATTAAAACAAAAGACGAACTTTTCACACATTTACGTCGGTAACACCTCTTTATCATAACGTTTTTGCTCTTGAATTCAATATTTTATGTTGAACTTACTGATAATTGTCGTAAACAAGAGACGCACTGCAGCACAGGCATTGTACTCGAGTGTGGAGCTACGCAAAATACGTCTTCGTAAACATTTACCCAGACCGGAAGATCTTGTTCGAATAATCCGAAATTCGGACAATCGGTGTTCGGATAATCGAGGTTCAACTGTGTTACCAAGAGACACAAAAAGAGACACAAAAAAAGACACAAAAAGGAAGCTCTTGCTGTGCAGTTCTTAACTGTACTACAAAATACGTTAGGAACAAAATCTGGGGGGCTGAAATATTTAATGCAAAATTCGCGCTTTTTTCCCCCATTTTTGAAGAGCCTGTTGACAGCAAATTTACATTTTGGAATGCCTTGTTGACTCTTACTCGTCGTCCTTGGGCGAAATTGCAAGCAAAATTTTAAGCCAACATTTACCGTCAGTCAAGTTTGTAGATCATCTCCAAGAGTGCCGGGTTCGATTTCCCCAACGGGCGAGTTTGGAAATTCACAAAAGTTAACTGTCATTGGTTGGCGTCAGGAAGTGCATTTGGCCAAGAAATTCCTCACTGCCAAATCCAAGTTCCTGTGAAGGGCACCGTTTGAGCACCAGTTACTGGGGAAAATTGACGTTAAAAACAAACAAAAAAGCTCTCTGAGTGTCCCAAGTTTAAAAAGTCAGTAGGGTACATCAACTTTCTGCAACTGGGGTGCATTTCTAATGAAATGTCCTCGAAAATCTCTTAAATTTGAAAGTAAAACTTAATTTTCACGCCCGACGGTGCAGGTTGTTTAAATTTGAGGAGATTCCACGATTAGGAATGTTGAAGTTACCCATTGGAGATCATTTTTCATTCACACCATGAAAATAGACCCACAGACTGAAGACCAAACTTCTTGTGGATCAAATTACGAATGTCATTCTTAATAGAACATTTTATCTACCGCGACTGACCTTTCAAGTTTAAAATCGTTTCTTAAAATTAAGTACTTTAATCATGTCAGGGATAAAAAGTGTAGGATTGTTTTTAATTGGAAACTCGTGGAAAGAGTGGTGCAACAGTGGATGGAAATATAATAAATGAAAATCAACAGCGTAATAAAAGAAAGAAACTGTTTCTTGTGATGTTTGAAGCTTCAAATAAACACCTGAGATCTGGTGCGTGTCTGGAAGACGTTATGGTGAATGATATCGAAATTTTCTGCTAACCGGAGTGAACAATATGAATTAACCCTAGAAGCTATTTGGCAAGAACGTTATTAGGCCACAAATTAATGTGAAAGTGGAGTTTAAAAGCCGAAAGCTTATCATCATCATCATCATCATCAACAACATTTACGGAATATTTGTAGGCTGTTGCCTGCAGTATTTATTCCAGTTATGTTATATATACCTTTATCTTATTACTATGGTTTACGGCGGCGTATGTCGCTCTCTTTTCCAAAATTTATCTAAATTTGCCTTGAAGCTATTGAGGCTGGGGGAGTTGAGAACTTTATCTGGTAGGGGGTTCCAATCGTTTACTACTCTTTGACTAAAAGTGTTTCTTCTCAACTGACAGTTACTATGTGATTTGAATACCTTCATTGTTTTTCCTCTTGTGCTACTGTATGGTGGAGGTTTAAAGATTTATTTACTGTCTATTCTGTTTATCTCTGTTTTTATCTTGTAAACTTGGTTCATGTCATCATGTTGTAGCCAATCTGATTGGTCACACACTGTTGTTGATCTGTATTTTCTGATCATTTATTTAATTAGTGCACTGTTTCATTTCTTTTATTTATAGGAATAAACAATATTTACAAACAATTACAGATATAAACAATATTTACAAACAATTACAGAAAGTTTAATTGATCTTGGGAGTGGAAATTTCAATGGGTGTACAGAGCAGCAAACGGGAAAAAAATTCTTACTGCAAACTGAGCAGGATGTCAGTATGAACAGTCACCCACGGCGGCAAACCCGTAAAAAGTTAAAAATCATATACCGTGTCAAGCGGATAGGACCCACCCGCCATAAAAGATCTTCTGGTGATCCTTATTACGAAAGTATGAGGTCAAGTGAAGGAAGCTGAGACTGAACTTACTGTTACTGTAGCATGTCATTCTGACTGCAAAAATTTTCAAAAAAACCCAAGTAAAGTTTAATTGATCTTGGGAGTGGAAATTTCAATGGGTGTACAGAGCAGCAAACGGGAAAAAAATTCTTACTGCAAACTGAGCAGGATGTCAGTATGAACAGTCACCCACGGCGGCAAACCCGTAAAAAGTTAAAAATCATATACCGTGTCAAGCGGATAGGACCCACCCGCCATAAAAGATCTTCTGGTGATCCTTATTACGAAAGTATGAGGTCAAGTGAAGGAAGCTGAGACTGAACTTACTGTTACTGTAGCATGTCATTCTGACTGCAAAAATTTTCAAAAAAACCCAAGGGTTTTTTTGAACGAAGCAATAACATTTTAGAAATGGCGGCATATTTTTAAAAACATGGCAAATTTTAACATGTTTGGGGAATTTTTTGTGGGATTTCTTTAAATTTTATTTCAAGGTTCTTTGCAACAGACAAGGGTTGTAACCTACGAACTTTGTGCGAAAGCATATGTCTGGGCATTTAAATTCCATCCAGTATTGTATGTTGCAACCCATATTTTGAACTGCATTCGCTATAAGATACGCGAAGCTACTTCATGATTGTTATTTCAGTGCAGTATCTTAAGTCAAAATAATAAAAAGATAAAATATTCCTATTCCGACTTACAATAAAAAGAAATTGACCTCAGTTTGAACAAGCAGCGAACTAGGAGGCTTAAGTAAAGGGCAATACAAAATTGGATGTTGTAAAACGGAGCTTTGTGTTTTTTTGAACAGGCAGCCAAACCAAGTGATAAGGTAATATATAAATACACTAACAAATCAAATCTACTTACCACCACCGACAGCAAAGCTAAACATCGAATCTTCATCCTGCATGAACACTTAAAACCGAACCAGAAGTCTTCTCTGGGACAATATCTGATAGATGAGTGTGCTGTGGAATCTAAATTTGGTTCAGGTGGAACTCAAATTAAATCAAGAGGAAAACGGAAGTTTTTATTTTAAAAAAAGTAACCAATGAACATGATTCTGAGGTCACAGCACGATCTATTTATAGTGTCATTATGGTCACCAAAATGCAAAGCAAATCATGACACACAGCAGGCATCCGACTTCAACATTTCAATGTCAGTTTAATATATAACACACACAAGGTTGCGTAGCCATGTTTCCTGAACTATTCAACTTCTTCTAATGTTGGACCAAACCTTCAAGAAACATGTTCCCCTGATAACTGCACGTTGTGTTCGTGCTTATTGCAGTGATGACCCAAAATGCAGAAAATATACAAAAAATATACTCGACGACTGAAATTTATTTTTATCCTCTGAAAACAGTATGATGAAAAGATTAGGCAGAAAACAAAAACGAGGAAGGATGAACCACAAAGATCACAAAAGCAAAGTGCAGAGTGAAACGATAGCGAGGTTAAAACGGAAGCGCAGACAAATGGAAAGAGAGGAACTTCTTTCTGTGGGTGCATGTTATTAAAAAAACCTACAAAAAAATTATTTTTTCCTTAGAGTATCTTCTGAACATTGAAAGCCATAATTGCCTTTTTTTTCTTTTTTTTTTTAACGTCAATTGTCTCTGGTAATTGGGGTTCAGACGGTGCCCTTCACAGGGACTTCTGTTTTGGCAGTGAGGAATTTCTTGGCTGAATGCACTTTCTGACGCCAACCAATTGCTTTCTCTTTTGTAAATTTCCGCCAAGGGGGGTTTTAATTTGGTCCTGGGAAGCTTGGATGAGGCCTTGTGGAACACTTGCAGTAAGAGATGGGTTGCACACAGTTGTTTGCTCATCACTACTTGTTCACACTCCAATCCAATCTGGAAAATCGCAGGCGTATTTATTTAGGCTCATGTGCATATTGTGCAGAGTCGTTGACATGCATTTTGTCAATCATATCTCATCAGGAATTATCGTCTTTAAATCAACAAGCAGGTAGCCGAAGGGCTGGCAAAATCGTCAGCACAGGCATCAATAAAATATTTTTTTTCGGTCTGATGAAGCTACCGCACGAGACTGCCCACTTTTAGCTGATTGCTTGGATTCTTCACGAGGACCAGGTGATGGGAATTTATGCGGGCCGTTACTCAAGTTGCTGCAAAATAGATTTTTGCACAATGTACACAATACCCATGTTTCAACGATTATTATCATTATTATTAATACGAATCTTGAAAAAGGATAAAAGTCTACGGTCGTATTTACATAATGTACAATCAACTGTTTTCAAAGACGTCCTATTAAAATAAATAAATAAAAATTAAATTTTTGTTAGTTAATTAAATCAAAATTATTTAAAATATTTATTATAAGTCATTAGAATCCAAAATCGAAAATACAAAAACCTCAGAATCCAAAATTGAAAATACAAAAACCTCAAAATGCAAGCTGTACTTACTGTGTACAGTTCGTATAAAAAAAATCTTAGGACAATGGTATGGGGTAAGTCAAAATTTAAAGACGAACTGCATGGATTAAAAACTAGAATTAAAAAGTCAAAAACTTTCCGGACGAAAAACAAAAAATCTAAGGTGAATAATTTTTTAATAATAATTTAAATTTCGAATATTCATCTTCTTGTTGGATCTCCTTGGGAAGCGTATTGAAAAGAACTGCCTCTTGAAGATATAAAGCTGATCTTGCTGCCTCTAATTTGAACTTTGGCAGACTTATTGGAGAAACATTGCGAGTTGAGCGTTTCTTTTCATTCTCCTGAAAGTAATTTCGAAAGGTATCAAAAACATTTCCATGAATACAGTGATGGACAAACAAGCAGATGCGTTTTAGCTTTATGTTGTCAGTACAGGGAACAACAGATACATTACTACCAATTATTTTCTCTGCACACTTCTCCAAAATTCTAATACTTTTCTTTAGGTAATTAGGAGTAGCTCCGTAGGTAATGTATGCACAAGATGTCAGGAAAGGTGAAATCATGGATTGATAAATCAATGCAGCAGTTGTAGAGTCTCTAAAGAGTCTAATTTTCTTCAGCAGGTTAACTCTTGATGATGCTTTCTTGACAGTCGATTTCATGTGCTCAGACAAACAGACGGCTGCATTTTATGAGGAATGAATGCAAGGGGTTTTCTATGCAGAGCAGGATCTAGGGGATTGCGAGCGTTGCTTAGGCCACGATAAGATTTTTAAATCTTTCTCTAACAGATGAATGTGATTTTATTTCCACCGTAAGATTATTACCGGAATACTCAGCTAAAGTTATTTAGTTAGGGGAAATGCACCGTAATCAAGAGGTTCCTGGTTATGGTGCAACGACACTAACCATTAAGCCACGGCCCCCGTCAATCATTGGATTAGTAATAAAATGTTAAAATGGGCTCTTCTCAGGAGTCATAAATTTAGGGATAAAGTTCTCTTCACGACAATTTAATCCTATAAAAAGGAAAAAATTGTTAATAAGAGATACAGTATTGTTAAATTCTGTTCTTTCCCTCTTTTTGCAAAATGTACTTAAAACTTTATTTAATTAAATTTTTTTTATTTTAACGTCATTTTCCCCCAGTAATTGGGTCTCAGACGGTGCCCTTGAGAGGGACTTTGATTTGGTAGTGAGGAATTTCTTGGCCGGATACTTTTCTCCGTGAAGTTCCAAATTCTCCTCGCCAGTTCGAGGAATCGAACCCGAAACCTCTTGGTTACTATGCAGTTGCACTAAACATTAAGCCACGGCTCCTCTTCCTCAAAACTTCATAGCTTCCATCCAATAACTTAAAATTTATGCAGGAAGCTCAGTTTTGTAACTATTCCCCTTGCTAATTAATATTAAAGTAATCCGATGACCAAAATATTGAATTAACAGGCATATTCGATTTTGATTTACTGATTATTTCAATCTTTTCTTTTGCTCTTTTTCTTAAATATCAATCTTGCTTGGGGAAATGTGCCTTATCGGCTGCATTTAAACTCAGACACCACACAGCAAAATAAGTCAACATGAAGTTTGACGCTGAATAAATTAGGATAATAAAAATATAATAAATACACACAGATACACATATCTACATATATACACATATATGTAGATATAAAGCGGAGCTCATTGCGCTTGCGTAGTTTGAGCACTCTGACAGGATCCCACAGTAACTCTCTAGGCTGTGTTTGCTCCGGCAACATGACCAGAGAGTTACGTCTCATAAGCTCTGTGCTGCACTGATGAACCCACAAAGGGCGAAACGGTACTGTCTGCAAATTTAATATCTACACATATAAACATATAAATATACATTTACATATATGCTGAGTGTTTGGTACCAATAACACATGTGTAAAGTAGCCGTTGTCGGTCACAAGCCTGAAACCTCTGTAATATGCTTCCTCTTTATGATCGATCAATCTGTTTTTTCTGATTTTTTTTTCTCTTCTCTATGTCTCTTGTTTGATAATACTAACGTTTCATTTAATGTCTATACTTACCTTTCTGTAAATATTATTTCATATTTTAGTTTATTTCTTTTTTATTTTGGAGGGGTATCTTTTCGTTTTTCTCTTTATCTAAAAAACTTTTAATAGGAGTTTGAATGCGTTTCAAAAGAGCAAAAAGTACGAAATTCAAAACCGTTGCTTTACAAATCCCCTAACATTTGTATTGTCTGATAAAGTCGTTACAGGTAGATTTTTTAATGTTCTCCTTTGCATATAAGATATTAGATATTTGAAAAATGGCAACGTTGAACGCTTCCGTTTGTTGAAGTTCCCGCACTTCCAATATTTCTTGATTCCCAATAACTCTTTTAAAGAACAGTTCAACCCGAGAGTCTCATTGAGACGAAGGCATCTTTGGCCTTGTTTGGTAACCATCTTGGAGATGATGTTGCTATGAAAACACCGGTGGTAAAGTTTCCACTCTCTTTTATGAGGGCAACAGTTGGTATTGTAGTGTAAATACGGTTGGATCTAGGATCCCGCGTCGAGATCCAAAGTGGATTTCACGAACGCGAACACACTCTGAGGGCTGGAGGCCAGCCGGCTCATCTTCCCAGAGAGGTACTCGAAGATCCTCGTACGTCATTCATTTCCTGTGTGGCATCTAAGCAGCCAGTACTTAACGTCTTCTTCTTCTTCTTCTCCTCGTTTTTGGCAAGTCGGGTCTGTCGTAGTTGGGAAAAATCGATGTCGGTAATCAGCAAGGGCTTGGTGGTGGCATGATGGAAGTCTTGCTAGAAGAACTCAATCCGATTCTGACTTCATTTTCTCGTTGGTCTTCTTTGACACCCGTGATACGCTTCTTGGATGCACGTATGGGTTGCGGGTGGTACCGTGATCATCGCTGTGATTGTGATGATGATGCTTGTCCGCGACCTGCTTTGATGGCTCGTTCAGGGAAGAGAAGCAGAGAATTTTTCAAAGTTATTGTGTCGTAGGCTGGAGATACCCAGGAATGTATCTCCATCGGATTAATACCACTTGCGGTGCCCAGGCTTTCGAAGACATTCGTTAGAACGGTAGCTGTCCGGTTCGAACGCTGTCTTTTTTTAGAAGCGCAATGTACGGTACACTCTATTTGCTGTCGCTCTGTTTAATAAACTCCCATCAGCATAGGGCTCAATGAATCAGTATACTGATGGTCTGAGTCAAGGCAATGCTTTCGGACATCTGTTTCTAAATTACATTTTCTTACTGAGAATTCCATTCAAACCATTGGCTATCTGTACGTGACAGACCAGCAATGACCAAGGGGTGCAAAGAATCACTGAATCCAGGAACGAAATATTAACCGCCTGTATAGATAAAATGTATGGTAGTACTGGCTCTACACAGACCCAGAAAAACTTGTTATCTTGAAAAATACACTTTACAACTCAGCTTCATAGTCTTGCTATGTATGCTGAACAGAATCTTTCAACTACTTGAGTACAAAACCTGAACCTGGAGATGAGCCCTTCATATGCTTTAGAGTATTTTTTTCAGCTCACTTCTTATTTATTTTTTATGTATCGATCTCCCTCTTCTAGCCAATATTCCCTTATTGAGATAGTGTCAGACTCCTAGAATAAGGGTCTGGACAAACAGCGCACTGCTAACATAATGCTCATCGCATGACCTGGTCGACTCATTCTAATAGAACATACAGATCTGGATACGGTACTAACAGATTGACTCTCGCTCATGATCTTTCACAGGTTGTTGATTTTTTTACAAAATCTTTTTATTCAGATTTAATCCTGTCATTGGTGAAATTTTGAAGCGACCTATCAACAATGTCCTTGCGATTTCTTAAAGAACATAGGTCTTTTTGTTCATGTTTAGCAAAGATTTATTTATTTATTCATTTATTCAATAACATTTATAGGGGGTTACAGTCAGTTAAAAATAAACTGCTTTCTTGTTTATCTCGCTCAACAGTTTATTTCGCTGGAATAAACTATAGAGCGAGGAAGGTAGGTATTGTTTTATGGACACATCTGGCGAAGGACACCGTTTGGCTTTGGATGTTTTCAAGGCATTTGGTAAGTTGTGGCACCCTGGCTTGATTTGGAAGCTTTCTGATTATGGAAATTGTAATGGAAATTGTTATGGAAGGGTATTTGGCATTATTCAGTCTTTTCTGTTAGATCGTAATTTGCGATTGGTTTACATCTGATGTGTATTCTATTAATGCTTGAGTTCCTTAAGGTTTTAGTTTTGGTTCATCTCTTTTCCTTACCAAGCTTTGCATTGTCAGAGTGTAAATTAATAGAAGTTTGAGCAAGCCTTCTGCATTCAAGTCTCCCTGAATTGGTTCCCACAATAACAACTTGTTTGTAGGTTCCGATTTACGTCTCCCACTATGACCCACAAATCGTGAAAATTATGCTAGTTGCATATCAAGAAAAACGCAAGGTAAGGAAAGAGAAAAGAAAAGTAAGAATGAGCAAGCAAGGAGTTTAAACTGAGATCTTGGAGTAAATGATAAGATTTTCTTTGTTTTGAAGACAGTTGCCAATGATTAAAATTTTTGCTGTTCTGATTTCTTTCTTGTACTTTCTTTCTTGCATGTTTCGCTATTTGTTGACTTCCTTCCTAGACATATAGATTCATTTTTTTGTTTAAGACCTTTCCCTTAAATCCTAATTGTGCATTTGTGGCCATCTTACAAACAAGAGGGTGGGGTCTACAACCCTAGTTATTAAAAAAGTAGCAGTCTAAGTTGAACAATTTGCGTTTATGGCTTCGTCTTTTTTATATTTTGATGCCAACAGCCATGGATGAGCTTTTTTATCAGTGTGTGTGTGTTCTTGTGCGTGTGCAACTTTATGCGTTCTTCTTTTCATGCTGTATGCCTGTTTACACTTGAATACATCTGTGTCTGGAAGCACGTTTTCATTTTATGTAACAGTGCACTTGGTGCTTTTCCAAGTGTACTTTTATGCATGTGTACGTGATAGCATTTGAATTCGTGTACAGTTAGTTAAAATGTAACTCAGAAAAAGCTTGCGACTCAAGAGATGATAAAGCTCTTACATCTATGGCTTCCTCTGATTCCATAAAGTTCAGAGTTTTCAAAACTCTGCAAATGTAACAAATTTTAAAAATTCATATGCATTGAATACTTTCTTACTGGTTTACTTCAGGAGTCAGATGTACCCACAATAACAGGAAGCCTCTTCAGCGTTACTCCCAAAGTCATAAAAACAAACTCTTCGACGTCGTTGCTGACAACCCCTCCATGGTCCATTTATTGGTTGGCCATCTGCTATTTTAAGGTCTACTGTTCTTGCACTTCTCAGTTCTACAACTTAGTAACTGAAGTTTTCCTTTTGAATTCTTTCTCGAAAAATGGAGATTTTTATTCACGTTTAACGAGTTAACCGCTTGGATTTCATTTCTATGGTCCTGTTAAGGTCTATTAGCTTACCTGAATCTGAAGAGGGTTGTTTATTGAATAAAAATTGATACAAGAAGATAAAAAGCACTTATATTTCCTAAGCTGAGAACAACTAGCTTCTCCTTTCCTTTGCCGAAACCTTTTCTTTTCTAATTAAAGATATTTATTAAGAAGTAGCGTAAAAAGTGGCGTAAATGTGGCACAAAGTAGAGAAAAAAGTGGTTTAACGTGGCTTATGAGGGCAAAAGCTTGGTAATTGGGGATTATAAGTTCTACTTTAGTTTCTTTAGTTGAGAAATTGCTCGGAAAAAATGCAAAATTCCGTACAAAAGGGAAATTTCAAGACTCGCGCACCAAAATCCCCCAGATTAAAAATAAGTAAAATAATACTGAAGAAAAATTTACTAATATCTTTGTAATTGAAAAACGGTTGCAAAAATAGTTTCCTTAGGAATGTGCTCTTAAAAACGGGATACCTACAGCCTCGAAATAAATTGGTTCCAATACACATTTCCATGTTGTTTACATCAAATCTGAATAATCTCCTTCGATTATCCTTTTCAAATTTTTTCTTGCCCTTCTTGTTTTTGCAGTTAAGATATTGCTGGCTTGACAATGATGTTCTCTAACTGTGGCGGATCCTGCCTATTCTGTTTGGATTTGGATGAGATCTACAACGTAAGGCAGCTGGGAAAAAGATGGTTCGATCAAGTGAAATGATTAGGTTTCAAAAACAATCTGGTTAAGATTGTACATATTGCAGATATGTCATTGGTAGCAAAAAGATATGTGTCTATGGCTTTTAGATAATCAGACTATGACGCTTAATTCATAAGCTTTTGATTGTGACCTGTCTTGTGACTTGTCCCCATAGTAATTCTAGTATATGCTAATTACCTACAGGTAGATGCAAATCTCTCATGAAACGAATGGGATTATCAACATCTGACACCTGCAGCTATAACACCACAGACTATGGACCGCCTTCTGCAATGTCCGGATGCCCCAAATTGCAACGTCGCTGACTTAGAGTAGCCCACACCATCGGCAATGTCATGTGTTACTTATTGGGCAGAGATGCTGTAGCCGAGACACGAAAACGAACGAACGAACCAACTGCTAATATATATATATATATATATATATACTCAATCTGCAGACAGTACTGTTTCGCCCTTTGTCGGCTCATCAGTGCAGCACAGAGCTTCTGAGACATAACTCCCACCTCCACGTTCGGTGACCACTGGGTAACGCAAACGGGGGATGGCGAAAATCGAATGGTCTGGACGGCGCTTAAACCGGTCCCTTACATTGGTACTGGAGCTCCACCAATCATTGCTACAGACCAAGTCCTTTGACCTCCATCGAAAGGAGAAAACCTTTCTAAATCCGGTAATGGGCAGCAGCACTACTGTAGTGTGCTGGCAGCGGAAGAACAGATTTACAGTCAACGGTAACTCTCACATTGATGTCAGGCTGATGAGTAAGTAGGATACAGTTGCCAATGGTTGAGATCGCATGACTTAGTTAGCAAGCTACTGCGAAATAGATTCCTTGAGAAAGATCTATTTTATGAATTTCTAAATACCACTTCATGAAAGCACAAATTAAAAACTGACCCCTAGTCCGGCTGAATAAGGGGTGCGAAACTAATCTGCCTGAAGGCTGCAATGATGTAAACATTGCAACATGGAATGTGCGAACACTTAACAAAGATGGTAAGTTGTGCAACGTACTTACAGAAATGACTAAATTGAACATAGATATTTTGGGTGTTGCTGAAACCCATTGGGATAAAACACTACCAGACGCATTTGAAGAATCGGAGTTTGTCATTCTGAATTTCCCTAGACAACACGATGTCCACAGACAAGGTGTGTCAATAATAATATCAGCGAAACTTGCGTCTCACATAAAAGATTATAATCTGTTTTCGGAAAGAATAATGAATGTTACAATTAGTACAAAAGATGATTCCATCACTATTTTTCAAGTGTATGCTCCTGAATCTAGTTATGACGAGTCTGTCATAGGTTCATTTTAGGAGCAGTTGCAGCTTTACATAAATAACGTGCCTAATAACAGAAAATACATGCTAATTAAAGACTGGAATGCAAAGATTGTTCACAATAGTTATAACATATGGCCTGCTGTAGCTGGTAGATATGCAGTTGGGAAACGTTACCCTAGTGGAGAAAAGCTACTACAGTTCTGTGCAATCACTAGCCTTGCCATTGCAAACACAATGTACAAAAATAAACTCTCCAGGCTAGTCACATGGATTTCCCCATGTGGTAGCACACGAAATCAAATTTGTAATGTTATACTCCAGAGCGTAATGCTGAGCAAGATAAAAAATTGCAGTGTTTACAATTCAGCTGATGTTGGATCTGACCATGCGTTAGTAATGACCAAGCTTGCTATGAAAGTAAAGAAACGGAGGAATCCCAAACTACAAGGAAACAAATTTGATGTAGAGAAACTCAGCACTAAAACATTTGCCAAGGAGCCACAGGTAAAAGTAGGAGGTCGCTTTGAGCCTCTTTTTTCTCTCCCTCTCGACAGTGATATTGATGAAATGTATGAAAGCTTCAAAACTGCTACTAATGAAGTCACACAGGAAGTATTGGGATATAAAAACGAAAGAATATTGAAAGTATGTCTCCCCAGTTGACCGACTTATGCGAATAAAAAAAATGGTTGAAATGCTCCACAAAATATTTGTACTGCTTGGAAGCAAGAAAAGACGCCCCAAGATTTTGCAAAGATGATTGTCTCGCCAGTCTACAAGAAAGGTGACAAGTTACTTCGTGAGAACTATCGAGCAATTGCACTACTCTCCATTCCTGGAAAAATCTTCCTTCGTATCCTATTAAACAGAATGAATGACAAGATAAGTGCTAAACTAAAAGAAAGTCAATATAGATTTCGAGCTGGGAGAGGTACTGTTGATGCGATATTTATTGTGAGGCAAATCATTGAGAAAATGTCCACTTCATTGACTTCAAAGCTAACTTCGACACGGTTTGGAGAAAAGTGTTATGGAGAATGCTCAGGGGAATAGGTGTAAGTAACAAGATTGTTAACATCATTGAAGATATGCACAGCAAAACTGAGTGCTCCGTTGTGTGGACAATCAGCTAACTGAATTGTTTAGTGCACAAGTATATGTGAGGCAGGGATGTATCTTATCTCCTACACTTTTTAACATCTTCCTCAAGTTTGTGATAGATAAACTTTCCTGTTTGCATTCCAGCTTGCAACTAAACTCAACACTCTTCACAGACATACGGTATGCTGATGACACTACCCTCAAAACTCAAATTTTTGAAAAGCTTTAACTCTCAACTAATGAACTGGAAAAAGCCTGCCAGAGATGGGGATTAAAAGTAAACCACACCAAGTGCAAAGTCCTAAACAGTGAAAATTATCATATCACTATGGATGGCAACACAGTGGAAAATGTTGACAACTTCGTGTTTCTGGGATCAGTTGCACCTGCTAGTGCTAGTGATGTTAAAAGGAGAATTGCTTTAGCATCCTCAGCATTTGGAAGACTCAATGAGAGGGTATAGAAAAACAGATCAATACCTCATGAAATAAAGACCAGGTTATATTACGCCCTAATCGTTCCAATCGCAATTTATGCGTGTGAAACCTGGACTCCAAGAAAAGAAGAAATGCAGAATCTCCTTATTTTTAAAAACAATTGTTTAAAATCAATGCTTGGTAAGACATTACAGGATAAAGTTAAAGCTGAGACAATAAGAAAAGAGCTTGGTGTTGACAGAAACATCATTGAGCTCATACGAAAACGAGGAATGACCTGGTTTGGTCATGCTGCAAGGAGAGGAGAGGACAGTTATGTATACCGTGCATACAAAGATGCATTTCCTGGCAGACGACCACGAGGAAGACCACTGAAGAAGTGAATCGACCAGTTACGTGAAGATACAGGGCTACTTCCTTTGACACTTGAACGTAAGGCAAGAGACAGGGATGGTTGGAAGATGTTTGTGAGGAAGAACTGTGCAAAGATCTCATAGGGATTACGCAAATAAGTCAAGTAAGTCAATACTGAATTCAACACGCCAATAACGTGGGCGTTGAGATACAGGTTGAAAACGAGCACAAGATTCTGTTTGTGATCCAAGGCTGTCTTATTCGTTTCACACAAGCGGCGACCTTCTACCATCCGAGGCAAAACCAGTTATTTTCCGACGTATCTTATGGTCGGGTTTAACACATATTGCATACTTCATTCAGGCACGTCTTGTCAAAAACATCATCACCCTTACATTAAAGTTACACGTATTCACTTTGTTAAAATGTAGATGCCGTGGCAAAAATGACAGTATACGTCTCAATATTTATTCAATCAATGGCAGCCTGGGGATACATCCTTTCTGCTGAATTGATTAGTGACGTATATCCATTTTGAAATCCTATTGTTTTCATAACCGGGGGTAGTATTGATCGCCATTGATGTTTGGATAGGTCAAAACAAAAAACTAACCTGCAGATTTGAAGGACTCCTTCCAAAATTGGAAATAGATTATGTATGATTTAAACAAGAAAGTACAAATAGTAAACTTTGATGAAATGATATCGATATTTTGGAATCAGTTAGGTTTTTCGTGTTCGTTTAGTAACTACGCCCCTTAGAACATGAAAGTTAACGTAAAGCATGAGAGCCGGTAAAAACTCTAATCAAAACAATAAAAATAAACAATTATAGAAATGGTGGATAACATCTTCTCGTTAAGAATAAATTCTTAACTTGAAAGCTCGTCTTCTTGCAAGATTTTGAGGTCAACCTTAAGAGTTCAAGAGTAACTCAGTTCAAACGATGCTGCCCCCGTTTTTTTAAGAGAATTATTACGATCTCGAGGCTGTGACGTAGCTGTTATTTTTGCCACACTACAAATGTATGCTTGACTAAGGTACCAATCAATACGGAAAACAACATAAGTGGGCCTTCTTCACTCGAGTTTGACTAATTTTTGAACCCAATTTTCAGATTTTGCATATTTTTAGTTTTTAAATTTACGTTTTATTCATTCACTGTACTTAATCATTTCATGAACAATACAAGGTCAACTATAAATTAAATTACTCTTAATTAAATTGAACTACAGAGGAAGAACTGCGATGCGTAGCATAATAATAAATAACCTTCCTTATGCGGGGTTATTCATAAAGCTCTACCTAATTTTTTAACATTTTCCTACATTTACAAAGGTAGTTCATGATAGGCGTTTGGGTATTAATAGATTGAAATAGCATGTCAATATTTACAGATGAAATATCATCATGGCCGTCTCTCGTGCCCTGTGTTAATTTGCAGCTAAGAAACATGCGTGTTTAAATCGAGACCTCTAGCTAACGTCTACACAGGCCAAGGTATCTTAGACTATCGCTCAGTTTCAACCACCAAGGTGAGGGAGGAGGTACTCAAACAAGTAAAGTATACTCTCATATGGTCAAGGATATTTATTTGACAGTCGTTATATACCTGGCGTACAGTTAAGTCAGGGTTTATTTTCTTTCAGTGTGTAACAAATTTAGTTTTTGTACTGATCTGACTTCTAATCTCGTTATTGTAAAATTCTTCTCTATAATTTTCTCGAAGTATTTATACCACTTTGTTTTGATTCCTCCGCACGTTTCAAACACACATTAATAGGTCATTCTTTCTAACTCTTAAGTTGGTCAAACAGCTTTATTACATATTATTATTATTTATTACATATTTACATATTCTTCAGCATCTTGTATGTATTCATCGAGCAGGATTTGCTACTAAATAACAGTGCGCGTGGAAAGAATGCCGAGTCAAAACCGTACTTCTTTGTCCACACAGGGCAATCAAACTCTTTCGAGGTAAAAGACACGAACTTTCATAAGTGGTCCTGTTTACCTTCACAGTATTTCTCTGCTGATGATTTAACTTTGCCATATTGGGTACAATAGCTAACAAGATAAACATATGACTCACAGTTCCACACTCCGATTCCTTTCACATCGATTGGCAGCCTATCCTTTACTGTACTGTTAACGACCATGAACTTTGTCTTTGACGCATTAATTATCTTCCCGCACCGCTTACAAAAGTCTATAGGATTTGCGTTACATTACCACCTTTTCACATGCAGTAAAGTGTACTGTCTACCATTAATATTGGGTGCAGCCATCCCAAGTATCCATCCTCTCCATATCGGGTTCTTAGGTCTGTTATCATTTTATTAACTAATAGCATAAAATACATCTCGTAAAATTTCCTTATCAGGCTCCCGTTTTTGCTATAATCGCAACCACCTCAAGTATGAACCATATATCGACGTACACTATTGCAACAGCTGCCAGCTTGACTCCTCCGCAACCGAGAGATCGTAACACATGTAGTAGTAGTTGTCGGAGCACTTAGTCGTAGGCCTTAGAAAAGTTGATGTATGTCAGTCACGTAGTCCATGATTAGCTTCGGCGTGATGTTATGTTCGGTACAATCATGACGAGGTTGTACACAGGCCCGTACTCTGTGTGGCGGTACCACCTCTCCAAACGTTTGCATAAAATTTATTCATTGAATTTCACCAATTTCGCCAGGATTATTCCGCGATAGTTGCCGCAATTTAGTCTTTCTTTTTTTTTTCAAATATTCTAATAACTCTGAAATAAGCCCACGTGAGAGGCACCTGAAAATTCAGAAACACTGAAGAAAAAAGCCATGTCAGGAACAATCAGCTCACTGGTAGCCATTTCAAGATCCTCAGGGAATCACCGAAGGTGAACCACTGACCTATCTTCAGAGGAACTATTGCCCCGCTTACCTTACCTGGTGAGATCATGTTATCTAGGATAGGTAAGTATTGGCAATTGTTCACCATATCTAAACCTACAAGTGGGTTTTCAACCAGGGTTTAGCAATGCATCAAAATGCACTCTAAACTCCTCCTTTATACCCTTGGGCTGGATATTGGGAACCTCCTCGTGGTCCAGCCTGCAAGTACTAATCTGACCTTGGGAAACTAATGCCAATATCTGAACAACAGAGACAAACTAGACAGTCGTAACGACATGTCAAAGATACAGAAACCATCTTGTTCAGCTATCCTTCAATTAAATGTAGGCCTCACACGACCAAAATGTGAAGTCATTCAAAAAATCGCTATGGACAATTCAATTCCCGTTATTCTACTGCAAGAAACACATGCCACCGATGGCGACAAAATCAAGATATATGGCTTTTCTCTGATTGGTTCAATCAAACGCTCTAAGCATGGTATTGCCACTCTTGTACGTAACGACCTTCCCTCTGCTGAAATTGGCCGCAGTAATGTTGATAGTGCAGTTGAATGGCTAACCATCTCGATCAATGAAGAAATTACAATAACCAACTACTACAAACCACCTAATTCTCCGTTTGAACCACCACCCCATTATGATCACCAAGCAATATACTCCGGTGATTTCAACTGTCATCAGACAACTTGGGGCTATTCTAGAAATAATCCGGATGGGGATAATTCGTGCAACACATTCGATATTAAGTTTCTTTTCGATCATAATCAACCAAAGACCTTTCATTCTAATGCATGGGACACCTACACGAATCCAGATATTACTTTCTTCACACATGATGTCAATAGCTCTCTGCCTCATCCTGTACACACTGTTTTGGGTAACTTTCCAAAATCTCAGCATCGACCTACAATCATCCATCACCCAGCCTTGATCGAATACACACCAACATCGTCACTACCAAGATGGAATTTCAAACAAAGCCGACTGGGATAGATTTAAGAATGCAACTAGAAATATGTGTGACGATTTTCCATCTTTAAAATCTGATTTAAATTTGTATTACACAACATTCCAGAAGAAACTCTTGTAAATAGCTAAAAATACAATTCCAAGAGGTTTTCGAAAGAACTACATTCCTAAATGGGATACCAAATGCAATGAACTTGCTTTTCAGCATGAAAAAGCTCAGTCTCTTGAGGAAAAGTTGTCTTCAGCTAACCGTCTTATCGATCATCTTAATTCTAAACGGAAAGAACAATGGGCTGCCACTGTCGAGGGCATCAATATGAAACGATCCAGTCGAAAAGCATGGTCAACTATTAACAAACTCACTGGCCGAAAAAACGTCACCCCAAATCCCAGTTTGATTAGTCCAAATGCAATTGCTTCATGTCTTCTAAGCAATGGGAAGTACAAAAACCCTAATCGCCAATTTACAAGAGAAGTAAATCGACAATTGAAAGTAGAATGGAATTCCCCATCAGTAGATCAAAACCTTTGTGTTGAGTTTTCAGATGATGAAATAATATCTGTCATTAAATCACTGAAAGCCGGTAAAGCCCCAGGCACAGACAACCTACACCCTGAGTTCTTTCTTCACATCCATGAGAACTGCATTCAATGGCTACGATCTTTCTTCAATGTCTGTCTGCGTACAAACAAAGTACCCAAAATATGGAAACTTGCAAAAGTGGTTGCTGTGCTTAAACCCAAGAAACCACCAAATGCTGCTAGTAGTTACAGACCAGTAAGTCTGCTTTGTGTTCCCTCTAAGCTTCACGAAAGATTACTTTACAATCGTATACAACCAATCCCTGAAACGATCTTACCCAGGGAACAAGCATGTTTCCGGCCAGGTCGATCTTCCCAGGATCAAGTTGTATTACTTACAGAGAATATTGAATATCCTTTTGACAAGAAACTTAAGGCAGGAGTTGTATTTGTTGACCTTTCTGCAGCCTGACACTGTGTGGCAACATGGGCTTACACTGAAATTGCTGAGAATAATACCATGCAAGGAAATGGTTCGTGTCATTATGACCATGATATCACAGCGGCGGTTTCATGTACATTTTGGTGCAAAGAAATCACGCTGCCGAACCCTAACTAATGGTGTACCACAAGGTTCAGTCATTGCTCCACTTCTTTTCAACCTGTACACATATGATATACCCACAACTATCAGTAAAAATACATATATGCTGACGATATAGCCCTTAAGACTTTTCATAAGATGTTTGTTGTAATTGAAAGAACATTATCACGAGGTATGGATATCATCAGCAAATACTTTAAAAAATTGGAGACTCAAACTGTTTATCACCAAAACTGTTTCCAACGTGTTTCATCTTGCTAATCGAAGAGATGATTATGAACTCAATGTCTCAATATGTGGTATGAGGTTACCTTTTGAGACAATTCCCAAATACCTTGGTGTCACACTAGACCGTACTCTCTCATACAAACATCATTTGATAAAAGTCTCTTCTAAAGTTACCAAGGGATGTAACCTACTAAGGCGTATTGCTGGCAATTGGTGGGGTGCTGATTCGTCAACTTTGATATCATCTGCTTTGGCCTTGTGTTACTCTGCTGCAGAATATTGTTCTCCTGTTTAGAGCCAAAGCCATCACTGCAATAAAGTTGATGTTGCACTTAATGAATGCTTGAGACCAGTGAGTGGTTGTGTAAAATCGACTTCAACTGAGGTTCTTCCTATTCTTTGTGGTATTGAACTTGCCGACATAAGAAGAGATAAAAATATATTGAATTTATGTGATCGTGTGCTATCAGAAGAAGGGCACATTCTTGAAAAATTGGTTGCATATCCACTTACAAACAATAGGTTAAAGAGCAGAGTTCCACTTTGGAATCGCATGCACCTTTCAGCTTCCACCATAAACAATACAGCATCTGTCAAATCTTGGGCTGCGAATGTGTGGAAACAGCGATGGAGTAATAGAGACAACCAGCTTTACCAATTTATTCCTGAACCTACGGTGAAACCTCCAGGACATGACTTGAAGCGTGAACAATGGGTGCTCTTAAATCGATTACGATCTGGATATGGACGATATGCCGATTTCATGCACAGAATTGGTCTACGGGACAATCCATTTTGTCGTTGTGGTGAAATTCAATCCCATCAACACATTGATTTGCCAACCGATAGGTATTCGAGGTGATATCAAAACTGTTGAGGACTTCCGTTTGTGGCTCAATGACGTCTTAGATATTTAGCTTTTCTTTTATTTTGTTGATTATACGCATATAAATATATAATTATACCCTTGACTTTACCATTCCAGTCGATCTTACTCCACTTTGAACCAGCGTCGATCCTCTCGGTTGACGTAATAGGGCGCTCTCCCCAACACAAGCTCTCCATATCACAATACTTTGTTAACTCCATTTATTATCTGCTCTACACTTGATTCCAGGTTATACATACCATATGGATCTGGCAAATTTTCAACAAATTTAGACTGGTTCAATTGTGTACATCTGAGCCGGCGTTTGGGGCAGATCGAGGCGTCCCAACTCTGGTAGTCGAAAAACATCAGTAGACCTAATCCTGTCAAAAGAAAGACGGGCTATAATCGGCCCAAGGTGTGAAGACAAGTAGGATTCGCGCTCAATGGTAAATGATGGGACTGCCTCTACAAGACGTGATGTCACGAAAGAGTAAGCCAGCTCTGATACAAGTCTTTAGCTTTAGGGATATATATATATATATATTAGGAAGGAAACGTTTTGTGTCCGGGCTCTTTATAGGAATCATTATCGGTAATGCGCTAAACACCAGTCCCGCATTTTGATTCGTATTTTCTAACACATCGGCTACGTTTCGGTACGACCAATTTTTTTTGTAACGTATTGAGTGGCTAAACCTCCAGTGCAAGCCTGCCTAAAGGATGATTAATGTCCGGTAGGAGAATGATCGACACATCAGCTTCACAATACAACTCACCGCTCATCCTTGACAGCCATTCCGTATTTGCGTATTGAGAATCACAGGAAGCTATATGATAAGAGACAATTAGCAAATTAGGCAGTGATAAAAAATGTTCGACAGCTATTAATCCAAGGAACTGTTTGAAAGGTAGTAACATTTGGAATGTATTTCAGAATGCCTAACATTGGTTAAAATACCTTCGTAACTTCAGAGCTAACGAGAGCTTTTGCCTCTCTAAACTATCAAGAAAAATAAAAAACCTTACTTAAAAGCTATAGCAAATCAATCAGTCGCAACAAATATCTTTAGTTTCTTCCCTTTTTTTATAGCCAACTTCCCTGAAATTCTAAAACATACTTGATTGTCTTTCCTGACGCCAACTGATCAGTTTTCTTTAAATCTTATACGTTTTTCCATTTTGGAATCAAAATTCACCACAAAGTCGCAGAAATGCACCATGGTAAAGCCTTTCCATTTTGTAAAAATCGAAATTTACCTCAAAGACGCAGAAATGCACCATGGTAAAGTCTTCTTCTATTTTGTAAAAATCGAAAATTACCACAAAGCCGAAGAAATGCACGATATTGAAGTCTTCCCATTCGGAAAAATCGAAAATTACCACAATGCCGAAGAAATGCACCAGTGAAGTCTTTCAATTTGAGAAAATCGAAATTTACCACAAAGCCGGAGAAATCACCATAGTAAAACGAATCACTTAGGTTATTTCTCTTTTTAAGAAAGCATTTTCATGCAGATATATAGAAAGAGTACCCGTCTATTCGCCGAAATTTAAATGGGACGAAAAGGTGTCTAACCTTTGGATAAAAATCTGTTTAACTAAATTTCTATTTATTTAATGGCCTAAACAATACATTAAAACACATATTAGAGCATAGGTAGTAAGTATTTTAATAAACGCTATTTGAAGTAAAATCAATTTTTAATTCGGTTAAGTTATTTTCTCCGTAAGTAAACCTAGCAACGCCTTTACACGCCCAACCCTCCCTCCAGTTGTTTGTCTGTTATTTCTAACCATCACAAAACAAATCAAATAAAAAACAAAAATAAAATTACAATACATAAAACAAGAAACGTCTTTGAGCTCTACAGACATTTTCCCATACGCTGTTCAACATCGTCTTATGGCAGTACTATTTGATTCCCTGCGCCTTTAATCCCTTTGAGTGATACAGCTTCGTATCCATTGGGCGCGTCTGACACGGGGCCTGGATTGAAAAGTAGCATTGAGACTCATCAACAGGGAGTTGGTCCGTGTTCTGTTAATCTTGTTTTGCAGTGGCAGCAAGTTACGTGTGGTATTATTGCCAATCCCTTTTGAACGTTGCTGTTGTGCATGTTCATTCTGTTTTGTCAAACTGTGATATAAGTGTATCAATTAGCATCGGTTATTGCAAATCGCCACGGTGATTCGGCAACAGGAATTCCGTCCTTGTTAACATTAATCTTATATTTGCCAGGAGTTTTTCCCTGGTAATAAATTAATACTTTATCGTTCTCAATCACTTGTTCTGTATTAATTTTTCCAGGCCCTTTAAATTCCACAGAAAGTCGATGAATTCGTTCGGCACCTGACGATAGTGACAAAAGGTATCTTTGTCCCACAACACAAACTGTTTCGTAGTCAATCTTCACGTCGTACAATTCGTTACCATAACATGATAGGATGGTATTAGCCAAAAGAAAGCTTACTGGTTCTTTAAACCCTACTGTTGATATTACAACCCTGTAGTCGCCAACCTCCTTTCCTGAGAAACAAAGTTCAAATGACCCTTGATCAAATGGAATTAAAGTATGTTCAACTTTCCTTTTACAAGGAGAAAACACGCTAGTTTTGATGGGATCATTTGTCTGAGAACCGACCCAAACGATAAATTTTGAATATTCCGTTGAAGTAGATGTTGGCAAAGATTCGTATTTTGACGTCATAAGAGAGGAACTGGTCACTCGAATCTTGAATGGGCTTCCGACTAGTAAAGAACCGTTATAATTAGCATGCATTCGCATGATACCTGGCTTTTTCGGTACAAAAAGAAAATCCAGTGACGAAGTGTCGCTTTGAACTGCCTTTAGGCTACTAATGATATTTCCTTCAAATGCTACTACCAAGTCAGCTGGATTCAAAATACCAGATGTTTCGAATCTGACAATTCCAGTTTCGCCAAGACGGCATCGTTCGAACGCTTTACCAGACACGCGTACAACATCTTTATCTGGTATTTCATTAACATATACCTTGAATGGGGATCCTTTGATAGCTTTTTCTGTTCGTGTGTTAAAAATATGCACAAGATATTTACCTATTTCTGGATGAGGAAAGGTCACAGCAAAGGACTTATCGGCTTTGTATACAAGTTTACCTTTGACATCATTTCCTGATGGACTTTCAATTTTAACTTCCAAAGGTGGGATATTTTCAAGCTCTCGTTTTACCCTACCATTCACATGTTTTGGTGACTCGAATGAAAATATATTTGCATCAAAATCAGTCATTCCCCCGACCTCCATATTTTCAAGGCTTTGAATGGAACCTGCTAGTGAATTAGTACCAGATCGATCAAATCCGATGTAAAGTGGAAAAGGGCTTCCTGGTATGTGATTTTCATTAAATCGAATCTCAATAAAATAGTCCCCGGGTAAAGTGACCATGTAATGGACTCGATAAAAGGCTTCAGCCTCTTCAACGAATGTAATCGTTGCCTTCGATGGCCCTTTGATTACGACATCTGCATCTCCATAACCAGCTTTTGTGGCATCCAGTTGAAACACTGCATACTGATTGACATGGGCAGATGTAAGGCCTAAGGATAAAGACAGATTTTGATTTTTATATTTTAACTTTTTTTTGTAAGGGAGACAAATAAATACAAAGTAAATGTGGTGTAAGCAAATGAGTAATAGGAGACTGTAGGAAAATAATAGACACCAGGATATCGAGAAAAGTAAATGGGAATGCGTTCAATGAAAACAAAATGAGAAAGTAAAACGGGGAAAAGTTTGACGGAAAATGGGACACAAAAGGATTAAAGGTGTGAGCAGGATGTTAAAGGAGAGCAAACAAAAGTTAGATGACAAAAAAAAGGAAGATGTGAGAGAAGCAGATATAGCGTAAGTGAGAAACGTACCAAAGGAAAACATGAGACAACATGAGGCAACATGAGACAGAACGTGAGACCGAAAATGATACAGAACGTGAGGCATAACAAGATACAGAAAGTGTAACAGAAAGTGAAAAAGAAAGTGCGACAGAAAGTGAGACAGAACATGAGACAGAAAATAAGGCACAACCTGACGCAAAACATGAGACAGAAAGTGAGACAGAAAATGAGACAGAACTTGAGGCAGACAATGAGACGAAAAGTGAGACAGAAAGCGAGGCAAAAAGTAACGCAAAACATGAGAAAGAAAGTGAGGCAAAAGATGAGACAGAAAGCGAGCCAAAAGATAAGATAGAAGGCGAGGCAGAACATGATACCGAACGTGAGACAAAAAGTAAGACAGAAAGCGAGGCAGGAAGTGTGACAGAAAATGAGACATAACTTGAAACGGGCAATGAAACGTAAAGTGAGACAGAAAGCAGGCAGGAAGTAACGCAAAACATAAGAAAGAAAGTGAGGCAAAAGATGAGACAGAAAGCGAGCCAAAAGATAAGATAGAAGGCGAGGCAGAACATGATACCGAACGTGAGACAAAAAGTAAGACAGAAAGCGAGGCAGGAAGTGTGACAGAAAATGAGACATAACTTGAAACGGGCAATGAAACGTAAAGTGAGACAGAAAGCAGGCAGGAAGTAACGCAAAACATAAGAAAGAAAGTGAGGCAAAAGAT
>RDPX01000196.1:1555982-1567388 GCA_003991215.1 Morbakka virulenta | reverse complement strand
CTGACACGTATGACAAGCACTTTTGCATCAGTGCCAATTATAAGCAACGACTAGCACGCTCAGGTGGGACGGAGACATAAACACTCAATGCTGTGCTTCATAACAGACTTAATGAATGCTACATATATTTCCTGTGGACAGCATAAGAGACCAGGTGGCGTAACCATGCTACACCAACTGACACGTATGACAAGCACTTTTGCATCGGTGCCAATTATAAGCAACGACTAGCACGCTCAGGTGGGACGGAGACATAAACACTCAATGCTGTGCTTCATAACAGACTTAATGAATGCTACATATATTGCCTGTGGACAGCATAAGAGAGCAGGTGGCGTAACCATGCTACACCAACTGACACGTATGACAAGCACTTTTGCATCGGTGCCAATTATAAGCAACGACTAGCACGCTCAGGTGGGACGGAGACATAAACACTCAATGCTGTGCTTCATAACAGACTTAATGAATGCTACATATATTTCCTGTGGAAAGCATAAGAGATCAGGTCGCGTAACCATGCTACACCAACTGACACGTATGACAAGCACTTTTGCATCAGTGCCAATTATAAGCAACGACTAGCACGCTCAGGTACCCATAGTAATTATGCTGAAGACCAGATTGTATCCTATCTTGTACCATGAAAAACCTTCAGCAAAAGAATATTAAGATAGATTCTTTTACTTGTTAACTGGAGGCACAGCTATTATTGTAGATGATCTGTCAACGATAGTGACAGTCTATCATGTCCAAAATATGCACCCGGATTCTCGTCCATGAGTAAAGAGGAAGTAGTAAGCTTTTTAATAAATTTTTCGAGACAGGTAGAAAAAGATTTGTTTGTTGCATCATGCATGACTCGTTTCTCTCAACATTTTCGCCCTCATGCAGTCGTGATCCAACATTGTAATTAATTTCTCTATGATTGTAGTTTCTTTACCTCATACTGCAAAATTGTTGAACACTTTAAGTCTTAAGGTTCACTCTTATCTCTTAGCTTAACCTTGTTTAGTTTTGTTGTTGTTGTTTTTTTCTTGTTCCTTGTTCTTCTTTTTTTGGTCGGTCATGCCTTCACAGTTCCACACACAATTGTATCTTGTATGGTTCTTAAGCATTACAGAAATCAAAACGAAATGGACAGAACAACAACAAGGTTTTTATTTGGCGGTTAAAGTATCATTACTGGACCAAGTTTTCCTTCACCTAAAAATTTGTTTAAAAATTTTATTCTTACCAGTTTTAATAAATGTCGCATTACAATTATTCCAAGAAAATTATTTGCTTTAGGACAACTCTGGACGCGCTAGCGATTCTATAACTGAATCTGCTACCGCATTCTGAGAGGTAACTACCTAGATGGACCAGGTATTAATACAATAATGTTCAAGACCTCGTTCATGACCTCATGGTAAAGCAAGACATGAGGAACTTTGACTATAGTTTAAGGTGTGCATTCTCTTTCTGTTAAACCACTTACTTTATCTTGTGCTATTTGGAACCTCATTTTGCCAGCTGAAGTTTTTATGTCCGTAGAAATATAGAGCTACAGACACAGCTATAGATCGATTAGCTATAACCTAGCTATAAAGCTCTATATAGAGAGAACTATAAATATATATGTAGATGTAGCTTTAGAGCTATGGTTATTCACAGGAAGTAAAGAATAGCTGTATTTTACACCTACAACAGATGGGTTCGAGAAATGTTTTCCAGTGAGGATTAAAATGTAATTATCGGGAAGGCACTTGCTTTCCTATTTACCTTCATCCGGAAATTTGTTTGAAACTGGACACTCGCCCGTTCTAACGAGTATGTCAATTTAATCCTCTGTTAGACAATTAATGATCTTATTTTTAAATAAAATGTGAGAAAGTTGACTTTTTCTCAGGATGGGTGTTGTGGACGCTTATGTTAACAACTATTTTAATAGCGAGCCAATGCAATTACGAAATCGAAACAACTTCTGCCTTCGTGTAAATATTTCTAAGTGTACATCGGTAGAAACAGAAAGTAGCCAAGTGGAAACTGAAAAAAAATTTTTGTATATGTACAAGAAATGACTGTTGCAAAGAAGAAGGTGAAAACTGTTCAGAGTTCTTTGAGAAAAATTCCGAAGTTAATGTTGGCTAAAATTCGAAACATTTTTTGGCAATATTGAAAGTTAAGATAAAATTTTTGTGTTCTGATGGGAAATGTTTTTATTAGTTAATTCCCATAAAGAATATGCGTTGAGCAGTTCATTGACAGAGACTAATAGTTACCAAATTAACTTAGTTAAATTGGTCATTAAACCCTGGAGGGATGTACTATAAAAAAGGTGTAGTCAGAAGTCTGCTTGCACATTAATTAATACTTTTTGTGACAGTATGTAGACTTTATTTTTTATTTTTTTTAGTTTTAAACGTCATTTTCCCCCAGCAATTGGGGCTCAGATGGTGCCCTTCATAGGGACTTTGTTAATGCAGTGAGGAATTTCTTGGCGGGGTGCCCTTCCTAACGCCAACCAATGGCTTTTTCTTATGTGAAGTTCCAAAGTCGCCCTCTCGGGGAATCGAACCCGGAACTCTTGGTTACTGCGCAGTTGCACTAACCATTAAGCCACGGCTCCTCCAAAAAATATGTAGACTTTATATTGATGTAAAACGCGACGAGTACACTTCACTAGATTGAAACTGAGCCGTTTCAATTTTCTTTGATCCTGTTTCATTAAGTGTAGCTTATTTCTAGTACTTTAATTATTTTGATCTTCGAAAATATGATAGGAATTTAATTCCGCACGGCTTCAAACAAATTATTTTCCAGATTTCCCCGAATAAACCTGTGAAATTTAAATGTTGCAATTCAAATTATTTGATTTCGGTTTTATTATTATTTTATACTGGCAAACGATTAGACCAAAAGGCCAGAATGAGCGAAAAAGATTTTGACGAAAATGGATGGAATTTTCATGCAATGCACACGGTCTGTTCCAAAAACTGATTTTTAAATCGAATTTGCATAGAATGAAGAAGATTTTCGGCTTACCTACGACGCATGCAAATCCTAGGCATTTCTTTCTATTCGTATCTTGCCAAATCCTTTGATACCTCCGAAACACGTTTTCTGTTCTTTCTATTAATTTTCGAATCCTCGAATCCTTGAAGCCTGCCAGATTTTTGGATACCTTCTAAGGGCATTTTCCTTTCTTTTCGTTCATTTTCGAATTCTTGAATCCTTGAAGCCTGCCAGATTTTTGGATACCTTCTAAGGACGTTTTCCTTTCTTTCCTTTCATTTTCGAATTCTTGAATCCTTGAAGCCTGCCAGATTTTTGGATACCTTCTAAGTACGTTTTCCATTCTTTCCTTTCATTTTCGAATCCTCGAATCCTTGAAGCCTGCCAGACTTTAGAATACCTTCTGAGGAGGTTTTCCTATCTTTTCGTTCATTTTCGAATTCTTGAATCCTTGACGCCTGCCGGATCTGTGGGTACCTTGTAAAGAAGCTTTCTGATCTTTCCATTTTTTCAAATCTCGAATCCTTGAAGCCTGCCAGATTTACGGAAACCATCTGAAGGAGCTTTCTTTCTTTTCCTTTTTGCAAATCCTTGTTCCTTCTTTTTTTTAAACCTTGCCATGTGTTGTAAAACCCATTAAAAGAGATGTTTGTTTTTTTCCTTTTTTTGATCTCTCCACTAGTTTTGTTTACGTCACCTTCTTTTTTCATAACAACTCTGCCTTAAAATGTTTTGTTGAATACTAGTGTAGCTACTACTTTAAAGTAGCAAAATAGCTACAATCTTTAGTGGTGAGTTGTATTTAATGGTCTGTCGAGTCAGCCTCTACTTTCATTATGATCCATCCATTCATCTGTTATTTTAATTGTCTTATTCTTATTCTTATGTTCCTTTATTACCTACCAGATAAACAACGCACCAGGCATTCAACATTATATTAAATCGTTTATAGATCGGGAGAACATGAATTGCTTTTTGTTTTAAGGCCCATTCTCATTTTCGCACGAGTCTTGGAAAAACACTGAATTCCTTGTTTCTGAGGAATGTGCAAAACCATAATACTACTTGCATAATTTAAAAGGACGGTGATTACCGATTGCCTGTCTACAAAATCCCATTTCTAATACGATTAGTGTTTTTATTGGCTGGCTATGTTTTTTAATTTGAAATAAAATTAATATCACAGATTACATGAAACACATGAAGAGAGTTGTCAAGATGTTGTTCGCTCTATTCTTACTCCTGAGCAACAAAAAGTCCAATTGAAATAAATATATATAGGTATATAAAAACACACACATATATATAAAATATCAATTAATATTTATATAGAGCAACAACTGAAAAGGGCCCTGGACTTGACATTACAAGATAAATAGACCAATCAAGAGATTGGGAATAGATCAGTAACTTGGAAAGTATTTCAAGGCAGGGACGACTGAATCACAATTTGAAGAGGTAGGCATGACAACTATGTACAGCATTCATTTCTCATATATCGAAATAGTACCATGGTTTTGATGTGAAGCATAAAAATTTATATGTAAATAAATAAATATAAATATATATATTTGTATATGTATGTATTTAAATATGTATGTAAAAATTTGTTTTTGTATGTATATATATATGTATATGTATATATATGTATATATTTTTATATTCATTTTTATAAATATATATACATATATATACATTTATATTCATATATATACGTATATATATATGTATATATATGTATATATGTATGTATGTATATATGTATATATGTATATATATATATATATATATGAATGTACATGTAACTAAACTAAGTTTTGTTGATTATTTTTGTCGTCCACCATGTGATAGCTCTAATATTCTTAAATTGTTGAGCACTGTCGATAGCTGATAATTACTCTCATTATGTGGTAATACCGGTAAGATTGTGTACCACATGTACTAAGATTGTTCAATATAGAGAAAGAGCATTAAATCACCACTAAGACACCCCTGGGGGATTTCCTTTTCTTGATAATCACAAAAACATTTTTTCTAATATAAGAGTATTCGGGTTCTTATCTCTGTAGCTTCTAGTTAGTTTCTTTAACAAAAACTCACAGCTACTTAGAGTTGTTTTCTTTTTCAGTAGTTTTAATTTGGAAACTTTACTATTTTTGTAAGCAGGTCTATTCTAAGGGCTAAGTTTTAAATTTTGGGTTGAATTCGAAGCAGTATGAACATTAAGCAAACATGAAAGAAAATAACAGCAAAGTTATGTATTTTTCTTCGTGTTCAATTGTACTATATACATATAAATGTATAATATATGTATAATATATGTATAATATATGTATAATATATGTATAATATATGTATAATATATGTATAATATATGTATAATATATGTATAATATATGTATAATATATGTATAATATATGTATAATATATGTATAATATATGTATAACATATGTAGAATATATGTATAATATATGTATACCATGTGTAGAATATATGTATAATATCTGTATAACATATGTATAATATATGTATAATAAATGTATAACATATGTACAATATATGTATAGCATGTATAACATGTATAATATATGTATAATATATGTATAATATATGTATAATATATGTATAATATATGTATAATATATGTATACCATATGTGTAAAATATGTATACAATATGTATAATATATGTATATATGTATATATATGTATATATGTATATATGTATATATGTATATATGTATGGTATATATATATATATATGAATAAAATATTAAATGCGTTACACACAGTGGTCAGTGCCAGTAACTCCTGGTACAAAGTGAAATATTTGACTGCATAATTAATTAACGTTTTGCCATATAAGCTATTGAACAAAAGAGAAGAATTATAGGCGGAATGCCGACAGAGAAACAATTTCCATTTGAAACAAAACATTACAGGAATTGGGTAATGTTTTTTACGTATATCCATCTGAATATTGAGCGTAACGGATGAAACGCAGTGTTTTGGAAATATACTATATAAAGATGATAACTGTATATAAATAATACATTATTTCATTGTCTATATTACATTTAAGGTTAAATGTGGTTTTCTAGCAACAAGAGATATTAATTTTCATGTCATGAGTCGTAAACGTGACACGATAAATCTCATATCTGCTGCTTCAACTGAGTCCTTAAAGTCAAGAATTTTCGACATAAATTCATTATCTTTTATCGTTGTATAAACCATTACCCTAATGTAAACTCAGCTGAGACTGCTTCTTTTCCTTAGAAAGGCCCATCACTGTATATTGCATAGATTTCCATTTTCTGAACATTTTTCTTGGGATTCTTATATTCATTCTATTAGTTTATATCTTTAAAAAAATGCGGCTCTTTACATCGCGCCAGGAAGTACCTTCCACCTGAAATTATTTTGTTTCTCTGTCAAACTACCATCGCCCCTTGCTTGTAATACTGTTGTCACAACTTGTAGATGTTCCGTTGCCTCATCTGAATGATTCTGATACAGTTCCAGGACGTATTTGTAACTTATAGGTTCGGTGAATTGAAGAAGTTTCCTCATAAGAAAAACAAAAAAGAATAAAAATTGTTAAAGAAAAAGTGTTATTCTTTCTTTTCCAAGTGTTCCCTTCCCTCCATGCTAGGTATTCAATTTTATAATGGATTTTCTCCGTGAATTCCGAAAATTCGAATAAGCATTCTCCCCCTAGAACAAAGGGGGGCACTTATTCGAGAGGGGCGCTTATTTGAGAGGGGCGCTTATTCAAACGATTACGGTTTGGGAACATGAAAATGGTACAGTTGTAAAAAATAGACCAGTATTCGATCATTCAGAGGCAATTGTACGCATTTTAATGCCCAAGTTTCTATAAATATTTTTAAATGACAAAGAGAATCTGTTTCTAACCAAAATTTTCTTAACTTAGAGACTGACTTTGCAAATTGTACAAGGCGTTAGAAAGTAAATAAATGAGGATATATTTACGTTTTATTTGTCAGTCACTATTGTGGATAAAGACTGTCTGTTTCCATCTGACACTAAGGGGATTTAAATACATTACGCCCAATCCAGGATACTGCCGGTCGAATGGCTTATATTTAATCTGACAGTTCCTGGTTTATGTCATACTAATTCACAGTTCAGAGGATTGAACGACTTATTGCATATGAGAAATACTAATTAATATTTAACAACACGGACAACTTTTATATTACACAAAATATGTTTAATGAAGATTAGGTTAAAAAAATAGCATTTTCTCAAAGACCTCAACTTTGATGCGAGCCCAGATGATTTTGATAATTTGCTGAACTCGAGTATCTATGCTTGTAACAACAGCTATTTCTTTACATAGGAATTAGGCTTGAGTACTTGACAATGATTTTCAGATAATGGTTGATGATATCAGATTGTGTCAGTGATAACTCCAAAGGCTGGTACAACAGATTTTGAAGTTATTCTTGACGTTTTTACCTTTTTGTAGATTTAATAAAAGGTAGGTCACAACTTTTGAATAGTTACAATTGATGTTTTGAGAGGACTATAACAAGTTTAACTGTTTTCAAAAGACTTCAGCATTAACCAGGTGCAAACAGGACGTGCATATGTCAGGAAGCAAAAGACAATTAAAAATTGATATATCTGGATGGATCGTAACGTACGTGGGTATCGCTGATAACACAAGTTGTTTTTCGTACGACGTGTAAAAAGTATAGCAACCTATGTTGTCTTGTATTTGTGGATAATTCGTCAGAGGGTGATATCTGATTTCCATCCATAATTAAGTACGTATTGTTTCAATTCTACTTTCATCTTTCATATATTGTATGATTTTCAAGTTTTAATTTTAAAGCGTTTTTTCATCTTCTCTTCTTTATTCAAATTATTCATTATTTATGATACTCCAATGAAGTATTTTTACAAAAAATGCACTGCCCACCCATTCCCTTAAACCTCGCCCATTTTATTTTTCTGGACTTTTTTCGTATATATTACTACTATTATTACTGAGATAGAAATACGTGAAATACGTAAAAAGGAAGATTACAAGAATTTCACTAAGAAATTAGGCATGATTTTTAAATTAAATGATTTCAAATAGCATCTTTGAGTTTTTAGGTTTTTAAATTTTAGTGATTAGTTCCTCTAAATTTCCGCTATTCAATTCAGGCTCGTTTTTCAGCATTTTCAGTGTCTTACTATGTGCTAATAGTCTTAGATCAGGCCCAAAGCAGTTTTTTAGCTTCCTGCTCTCATTATGTTTTTCCTTTTTCCTTTTTGTTTACTAATGTGTCAACACAGGACCACATTGATAGCAGTTTTTGCAGTATATGTAAAATACTGATGTGTTTCTATGTATATTTTGCATATGTGTATTGTATCTTGTATAAACATTAATGTAATAATAAAAATAATAATAATGCTGTAGCAATTATGTACCTTTGTATGCACAAAATATACAATGTACCATTTTTAGTATTATAATTATGGGTTTAAAAACACATATACATATTCTTTTACGAAATTATATAAACAAACCAGTTACAACTTCTTTTTTAATCTTTAGATCGAGTGATATCTTGATATGTATTGATATACTGTATATGTAATATATAGATCATAATGTTGGATGTCATATTATCTCCTATATTCAATATTATATTATTTATATTATATGTTAAATATTTTATATTTTGCTTTGTATCTTACATATTATGTAATATACTTTAATAACCATTGATTCATTTCAGTTAGCTTTTCTGTAGCAAAGCACAAGCGCAGTTCCCCAATGGTCCTTCCCGTTTATAAATCCTCTTTCGGAATGCAGGAAGACATTTCCCAATTGTTGTTCTTTCTTTGTTGTCCAGGGGAAATTTTGTCGTTCTTTTTTTTTCTTACTAATTTACGATAAGAATTAGTATTTTATTCTTAAATTTATATATCACTATATAAGCCTAGATCCTATCTGTTGTCCCAATAGAAGTGTAAGATATATGAAGAAAATGTGCCCGGTTTTCTGTTCTTGTGGTGATATGTGTTTTTATGTAGCCCAGTGCTAAATAGTCCTAATTTATGCCAGGAACAAAGTATACTAAGTCAGACGTTGACTACCTGTTAACATGAGATAATTATGTTATTGAGTTCAAGTGGATATTTTTCTGCCTGTCTGTCTGTTTGTTTGTCTGGCTGTGTATTGAGGTGCTTAAGTGTTTATATGTATTTTTAAGTGACAAAAATTATAGTTGTTTGTTTCTCTAAGTGCAGTAAAGTATTAAATACACATATTATTATATTGCCATTTATCATTTATTTATTTATCATTTACTTAATGAATTAATTATTTATTTGCTTATTATTTATTAGTGGAATATTTTTATAGGATGATCAAGTCAGTATTATCGATTATGCTTTTATCAACATAAATCTTGTAATAAAAAAATCATTGTTAAAAACTGGAGGAACAAAATTCGGAAACTAAAAGTAAATTATAAAAAAGGTAAAAAGTAACTCAGATACTGTCTGTAAACAAAAAATAAGTAGTTTGTCCAAATTTTGAATTAGAGGATAATGATCACGATTAAGATAGGAAATAGATAGCATATGGGGCTAAAGAGCAAAGAAAAAGTACAAATTAAACACCATCATAAAAAGAACTAAATACTTAATTAAATTGAAGAAGTTTTATATAAATTATTTTAATATAACATAATGAAAATTAATCATTTTTAAATGGAAAGCCTCGAATGAGAGGAAATTGTAAAATAATTGGCTCACCATGAAAAGAAAGGTTTACCTTGGATTCTCTGTTTCAGCTGAAAAAAATAGTAATTTTTTGTCGTTACTATTATTTCTTCCATGACTAGTAAATGTTAGGGGTTTTCTAATTGTTTGATAAGCTCATTGTAGAGACGTGATTTGACGAAAAGGTAAGGTTTTTTAGCCTTCGTTCTTACAGCTTACAGCAGATTGGATTTGCAAGTCAAAATTTGATACTCTCCTGTGTAAAGTTTCTTCTTTTATTCAAGAATTTAGTAATGTATGGCCAATTTTAGGCTTTATTTAAATATTATCATACCTTCTTGTTTATTAGCATCTTCTAGAAGAGAGAAGGTGTGTGTGTGTGTATGTGTGTGTGTGTGTGTGAAGGGGAGGGGGGGTTCTGTTGATAAACCTGTGACGAATATTTGCACGACGCTATTTGTTAAGCTTTTGTTGTTGATATATGATTTAGGTATTTTCATTTGATGACTGATGTAATTAGAACTGGCCGAGTTACGCAAAATAGCTATTGAATAGGAATATAACTGCTTAGTTTAGCACAAATCTGATAAACAAACATATTTCGTTGAGTGTCCTTTGTCAAAATTACTTATCCTGGGCCATATAGAACAACCGATGCAACATACGTATTTTTAAGGTAAGACATAGAATCATTTTTACGTATAGGCTGATATATGCTAAGTAGTCTAAGCCCCTGTGTGCTGATATGCCTTCGAAGTTACTGACTTTGAAGAGTTAAGGTACAGAGAATAAATAGAGAGCAAAGGATAAGCTTTTTTTTGTACGCTAGAAAAATTTGTTTAGATTGGTGTACGCTAGAAAAATTTGTTTAGATTGGCGTACGTTAGAAAAATTTGTTTATATTGGCGTACGCTAGAAAAATTTGTTTAGATAGGCGTACGCTAGAAAAATTTGTTTAGATTAGTGTACGCTAGAAAAATTTGTTTAGATTGGCGTACGCTAGAAAAATTTGTTTAGCTTGGCCTACGCTAAAAAATTTGTTTCGATTGACTGTGGAGTATCGGTTTCGGTCAGACAAAAGAAAAATAGATAAGGTGTACTGTTAATACCAATGATGAGCAATTAAGTAATACAGTAAAGCAGAAAACCAAGTTATCGCATAGCACAAAAGTATCAAATGCATCTTGTTTGCATTTTCTTGCCTTGCTAACAAGGTATAAAAAGATGCAAGGACCATGTTCCTACTGCAAATATTTCCTAGGGACTCATAATGAGAAATAAAATTTTCTTTGAAGGATTCTTAATAGTAAAATTTTACAAAAATTCTTTCCAGCTCTGTGACATGAGGTTATTTACATCTATTTTAGTTCCAGGTCTTTTTTTATTATTGCCACACCATAAATAAATCATCAACAAATCTCCACGACACTAATGGTTTTATCTGCCAATTATTTACTGCTTTTAAAAAGAATAAAAATGTCACATTTTATCACAAAATATTGTTTATTCGTGTATAAATAGGTGTAAGATGACCCAGGAAATTTGTGTGAGTTTGTATAAATACAGACTAAAGCAAACAGAGATTTAAACTAATTGGGAACTTTGAAAGATAACATGTCTGTTTAACTAAGAGGAAGAAAATACAATAATTTCTA
>RDPX01000196.1:1494516-1504857 GCA_003991215.1 Morbakka virulenta | reverse complement strand
ATATGTATATGTATATGTATAGGTATATGTATGCGTATATGTATACGTATATGTATACGTATATGTATATGTATATGTATATGTATATGTATATGTATATGTATATGTATATGTATATGTATATGTATATGTATATGTATATGTATATGTATATGTATATGTATATGTATATGTATATGTATATGTATATGTATATGTATATGTATATGTATATGTATATGTATATGTATATGTATATGTATATGTATATGTATATGTATATGTATATGTATATGTATATGTATATGTATATGTATATGTATATGTATATGTATATGTATATGTATATGTATATGTATATGTATATGTATATGTGTGTATATTGCAGACACGACGCGTTACGCCTTACCACGCCTCATCAGTGCAGGGTGCATGCCATGCAAGGAAAGCCATCAATTGCCATGATCTGAAGACACGTGTTTCACCATCCCTTTTGAATGAAAATACGAGAGTATTGTAATGTAAAAAGGATTTATTTTCCCTTTTAGAAACTCTGTTTCTGGTTTAAAGTGATTCAAGAAAATCAAAGTTTGGGTGGAGCACGAATTAACTTTACGAACAAATGCTTTCCACCTAGGGCTTTTTTATCTTTTTTGAAATATCCTTTTCAATCTCGAATAAAGCCAGGATCGATTATACAGAAAGTACTGAAGCTGATGTTGACCTTATCAAAATTATTGTCAAATGTAATTTTCTTATCGGTAGGGTTTCATTTAATCAAAAACCTGAAAATAGAGGTTTAATATATGTTTCGTAAAATTTAGATTTTCGGTTTCTTTTAAAACGTTGTTGTATATTTGAATAAGCGGCGTTTGCAGAGGCTTTTCAATTAATATATTTCAAATAATTTAAATGTTATGATTAGTGATAGGGAACTAGAAAAATATCCCTTTGCTCGCCTGTGTATACTATCTGTAAAAATTTGAAAGCCTTCATCACAAAGAACTTTCAAAAAAAGAAATTTTAGCTATTCAGAGAAAAACTTGAAGTTGATAAAGGTTTCAACTTTCCATCTTCGAGGCTTATAGCTTGTTAAATTTTATTCGGAGTAGCTATATACCAATATTCCTAATAAACTATACATAAAGTATTTCAGAATATTACTAGCATAATAGTATATACTAATAATATATTTATAAGAATAATATACACTAATGATATGTTTATATCAATATACCCTAATATATTTATAGTAATAATAGATGCAAATTGTATATTTCTAATAATAATCTCAATTAATGATTTATTTATATCAATAATAATAATTACTAATGATGCATTTATGATAACAATATACACTAATAATATGTTTTAATTAAAAGTATTTATTGTAATCACGACTTCGGTGGGAAACCTTATTGAGGAAGGAACCCCAACGGTTCAGCTGGTAGCGTTTTGACTATGTTAAAATAATTCCAATCAGAGCTTCAGACGAGGGCACGATACTCTTTTTGTATGAAACTCTTGATTTTCTGATTTACTTTGGACAGTGATAAAACAATCAAATTCATTCTTTATTCGGAAAATAAGATACTCGTACCTTGTTATCAGTGTTGCAAAATGGTCGATGATAAACGAACTAACAATACAAAATCGAGATATCTACTAATTTTTGTGTATCTAATATTCATTTAATCTACTTAAATATTGACATTAATTTAACTTCTTACTGATAAATATTTATTTGGTCTCCAATTTAGCATGTGATATTAATTATAATCAATAATACTATTCCAAATATTCAGTAATATGCCCATTGACATCATTCTGAACCAATCTATTGCTGATTTAATTTTATATAAATACGAACAACAACAACAACAATAATAATAATAATAATAATTATTATTATTATTATTATTATTATTATTATTATTATTATTTTATAAGGTTTTTTTTGTTTGCGATATATACAATTATCCACCGAGTCACCCCGGTGACCTAAGGTGGGTAAAGGTTTTAAAAAGAATGAGACAAGTTTAATGGAGATAAAATTCAAATTGTGAGAAATTTACGGAGAATATGAGCCGTGCTAGTAAGGACGATTTTCTGATTTTCTTGCAGCTTATCTTCGCCTGGTACTTTCGAGATGTATTTTTCAGTTCCCTTCTTGATCATTCCAAGTGTCCCGACTATGACCGGCACAGTAGTGGCTTTTAAGTTCCACATCTTTTGTATTTCAATTTCCAGATCTTTATATTTGCTTAACTTGTCAAACTTCTTAACTGCGATATTATTGTCAGAGAAGACACTCATATCAATTAGGGTATACAGTTTGTTCTTTTTATCCTTAATGATGATGTCAGGTCGATTTGCCTGAATAGTGCGGTCTGTATGCACAGGGAAATACCACAAGATGGTGACATTCTCTGATTCCACGACTGGTATTATTATTATTATTATTATTATTATTATTATTATTATTATTCTAATATACAATTTTTTATACTACTACTACTACTACTACTACTACTAATAATAATAATGATGATGATGATGATGATGATGATGATAATAATAGTAATAATAATAACAATAATAATAATCTCGTACACACGAAGCGCTAAGAACAACAATAAGTACAAATCAATCCCATTAACTAACAAAAAGCTAAAAACTAAATATTTAGCTGAATCTCTTTTTAATCGCAATAGCAATATTAGTTTAAAAGAGCTGCTGAAAAATCTAAAGGAAAGTTAAGGCAAACTTCCTCTAGTTAAGGCCATTTGTTGGCATCGGCATATACATTGGGAATGACATTCTTTAACCCTTCAATAAATTTTCTTAGAATATTATATTTTATGCCATCATTTCATAATGAATTGAATTGAAAATATCTTGGTTTTAATTGATAAGAATGTGCATATTTTCTCAAGAATTTTCCGTATCGTCAGAGTGGCAGATACGGCATGGGATTCTGAATGTGAATGAATAAATAGACTTATTAAGAAATATACTGCTTCGATTTTGAGAAAAGCTATCTCACAACATTTTGGCAGTTAGAGTAATACAAGCGACTTGAAAGACTTGACATTTCAGAGTCTCAGAGCCAATTTAGTAAAACTAAAACTTGCTATATTTTCAAATGTTATGAGCTGTATTAACTATCTCATGGGGCCCTTCCAGCTGAATAGATAAGGCAAGAACAAGCTCCCACTATTGTTCCAAATGTCGCATTTTCTCTGTAAGCAGTAGCGTTCTCAATAGTTCAGACGACATGTGACACGTAAGATACAATCTAATCAAGGCCTATTTAATTCCAACTTTAATTAATATAATGTAAAAAACTTCATTTGATATTTATGATCAAACGTCATTAAGCTTTTTTTGTCGTCTCTGAAGGGTACGCCTTTTTCAATTATTATAAGATTTTTGACGTAAATCATTTATAAGCCATAACTAGCTGTGTCAAATTTTTCTAACAGGTTGGACAATATCTCGTGAACTGGTAGCAATTGTTAGAACTTTTTCACAGTTTGCAGAGTATCAAGGCCCTAAAAAGAGGTGAGAAAGAAATATTTTGGAATTTGTCTTCAAATATTTTGCCTTTATTCAAATTTTGAATTTGCTAGAAGTACATGTATCTAACAGTGCATGCATCGAAAAATACATGCATCTAATAGTGCATACAACTAAAAGTACATGTATCGAATAGTGCATGTATCTAATAGAGTGTGTATCTAATTCTGTGTGTATCTAATAGTACATGTATTTAACTGTGTGTGCATATAAAAGTGCATGTATCTAATAGTGCATACATCTAAACGTGCATAAACCTAAACGTGCATATATCTAAGAGTGCCTGTATCTAAAAGTAACTGTATTTTAATGTAAAACCATGTAAAAGTGCATATATCTAAAATTGTATCTAAGTGCATGGAACTAAAAGTGCATGAATCTAAAAGAACGTGCATCAAAAAGTGAACACATTTAAAAGTGCATATATCTAATAATTACATATATTTCTAATAAGTTTTTTCCTGAAATATACGATCTCCTAAAAAGCCCCATTTCTTCACAATGCTATTGCTTTTTCTTTTGAGCATTGTTTTGATACCTGTGCTCGGTTATTTTTGTGCAGGTCCTGTATTAAAACTGGCCAACATCGTAGTTCTATCAAATTCACTAAAAATGACTTGCACCTTCTAATTTTCATCCCCAGTAATGCGTAAGTTGAAGGAAGATTGAAAGCATCAATTTTGCTTATGAAATCAAATTCATAATTCACATTAACAAAATACAGACACCAATGCCTGGCTTATTGTAGGCCTAAATCATAAATCTATTGATACGCAAAATTGACGCGTTTTAATACGTTTATATAAATATATATAGTATTAGAGTGAAACACGCAGAAAACTTTAGTCAAAGATGGAACTGGCTGATAAAATGACAATAATGGGACAATCCATACATGAACAATCCAAACCACAACACAAAGGACAGCACAACGAAAAAAAAATATATATAAGAATGAACTATCTGCAGAGGGAAAGAAAAATAATGATGTATGAAGGATAGAACTATGGTGAAGCGGGATGAAAAATGTAAAATGGCAGATGACTAAGAATAAAGTAGATATCATGGATCATCAGTCGATTACCATGTCAACCGCTTCGGGCATTTAAATACATATATATATATATATATATATATGGGGCATAAGGGGCGCGAGTGCCTGGATCAGTCCTGTACTGTGAAAGGGTAGACTAGACCATGTCGAAAAGTGGCACTGTGCCACCTGTCTATGACCCACTTTGCGGCCAAGTCAACCTCACCTCCCCGTGGTGTGCCCTGGGTAGGGGACCGTGAGGTCCCTGAGCTAACGAGGCTCTGGCTAGGGGGTGACAGCCCGAACTCTGTCACCGGAGGAGGAGCTCCCCGTTAGGTGCAGTGCGCATGGCCCACCGGTGTGTGGAACACGCCCTGGCACTCACCCATTGCTCCCCCAGGTATTGGGTTAAAAATCCCCCAGTCATGGGTTAAATGACCTCACTGCCTTGTGAGTGGGTAGGGGACTACCAAAGGCTAAGGGCCCACCCCCTGATAAGAGGGTGGTTGGTGTCAGCAAGGGCATGCGACCGTAAAACAGCGCTCCAGTACTATGGCACGAATCTCATCAGATTGTTCAAAGAAGGATAGGGCGTACTCCGTAAACGACGCGCGCCAGGCCCCGACTGGCGTGGGAAGGCAAGGGGTACCGTGCAGTCCACGGGCACGGCTAAAGAAGCGAGTGGAAGCAAAAATCAGATTTGGAACGTGGAATATTGGTAGCATGACGGGGAGAGGAAGGGAACTGGCAGACTGTATGAGAAGAAGAAAAGTAAGTGCATTGTGCGTACAGGAAGTTCGATGGAAAGGAAGTGGAGTAAGGCACCTGGGAGATGGCTGTAAGCTGGTATACAGTGGCTCAGTAGATGGCAGGAATGGAGTCGGTGTGGTTTTGAGTGGACAGTTTGAGAACAACATAATAGAGGTTGGAAGAGAGTCAGATAGGCTAATGGTTGTCAAGGTTATTATGGGAAGGCATGTAGTGAATATCATCTCAGCTTATGCACCCCAAGTAGGCTGCAGCATTGAGCAGAAGGAAAGCTTCTGGACGTCTTTTGAGGCAGCAGTCAGCAGGATCCCATCACAGGAGAAGATCATCATTGGAGCAGACCTAAATGGACATATTGGAGAGGAGCGAGGGGCATTTGAAAGCGAACATGGTGGTTTTGGGTATGGGCAGAGAAACGAAGAAGGTGAGAAGATTCTAGAAGTGGTACAGGCCTTTGAACTTGTATGTGCCAACTCACTGTTCAAGAAGAGAAAGGAGCACCTGGTCACCTACAGCAGCGGAGGTAGGAACACCCAGATTGACTATTTAATAGTACGCCAGAGAGAGAGGCTGCAGGTACAGAACTGCACAGTGATTAATGGAGAAGCGATAGCGACCCAACACCACCTGCTCGTGATTGATATGAAATGGAAAGTTCAGAATCAACAGAAACATCTCAGGATCCCAAGGCTCAGGGCATGGAAGCTGGAGGAAAAGAAGCAGGAATTCAAAAAGGTGGTACATGAAAGGAAGGCAGGAAGGACATGTGAGAAGGTGGAGGAAGAATGGCATCTCTTAAAAACAGCTGTCAAGGGTGCAGTAGAAGAGGTATGTGGAAGGAGCAAAGGTGGGCGATCGGTGCAAAGGGAAACATGGTGGTGGCAAGAGAGAGTGCAAGTGGCAGTTGCAAAGAAAAAGAGGGCTTTCAAAGAGTGGAAGAAAGTGCAAACAGTTGAAGCAGAGGCAGAATATCGAAAAGCAAGCAAAGAATCTAAGCGCTGTGTGGCTGAAGCAAAGTGGAAAGCATCCCAAGGATGGTATGAAAAGTTAGATAGTAAAGAAGGCGAAAGCATGATCTACAAAGTTGCGAAGATGAGAGCTAGAAAATCCAAGGATGTTGGAAGCGTTAACATCATCAAAGACAAGGATGGCAAAGTGCTGTATGACACAAATGAGATAGCGACTAGATGGAAGGAGTACTTCGACCAACTCCTTAATGTTGAAAATGAGCGTGAAGGTTTAGAAGCAGCAGACCCAGTAGAAGGCCCAATGGCTGATATCTCAGAGGAAGAAGTGAGGAGCGCATTGAAGAAAATGAAGAATGACAAAGCTGGTGGACCATCAGAAGTCACGGCTGATATGCTGAAAGCACTGGAAAATGAAGGTGTTAAATGGATCACAGACCTATGCAGAAAAATATGGAATGAAGAAAGAATCCCAGATGATTGGCGGAGCAGCTACATTGTACCCATATACAAGCAGAAAGGAGACAATCTTGAGTGTGGGAGCTACCGAGGAATAAAGCTAATGGAACATGCAATGAAGATCATGGAGAGAATTGTGGATGAAAGAATCAGGAACGTGGTTGAAATTGATGCAAGGCAGTTCGGCTTCATGAAGGGAAAAGGAACGGTAGATGCAATCTACATTGTGAGACAAATTCAGGAAAAGAAGCTGGAGGGGAATCAGCAACTGTACCTTGGGTTTGTAGACCTTGAGAAAGCGTATGATAGAGTACCTCGAGATGTTGTGTTTTGGGCACTCAGGCGCAAAAGAGTACCAGAAAAGATGGTGAGGATGGTGGAAGAAATGTACAGAGATGCAAGAACGGCTGTGAGAATGCAGGGGGCCACTTCTGAACCATTCCCCGTCAAAGTTGGTCTCCATCAAGGATCGGCACTGAGTCCGTTCCTTTTTATCACAGTGATGGACGAGCTCGCCAAAGAAGTCCAGCAGGATGACCTTTGGGAGCTACTATATGCTGACGACCTCACAATCACCGCAGACTCCAAGGAAGCACTGCAAGAGAGACTAGGACGCTGGCAGGGTGCACTGGAGAGAAGGGGACTGAAAATGAATGCTGGTAAGACAGAAGTGATGGTAAGCTCAAAGAATGGTGAGGAACGGATAGAAGTCAAAGATAGACATGGGACAGAACTGAAGCAAAGTGAAAAATTCAGGTACTTGGGGTCCACTGTCAAAGATACAGGAGGATGTGAAGAAGAAGTAAAGGAAAGGGTGAAGTGCGGCTGGAACAAGTGGAGGGAAGTGAAAGGAGTTGTGTGTGACCGAAGAATCCCAAGAAGAGTGAAAGTCAAGATATACAAGACTGTGGTAAGGCCTGTGCTGTTATATGGAGCAGAGACTTGGGCACTGCGAAAATATGAGGAGGACTTGCTTGTACGCACAGAAATGAGAATGCTGAGGTGGATAATGGGCATATCTTTGATGGAGAGATGCACAAATGAAGAAATAAGAGCTAGTGCAGGTGTAGTGTCCATTGCAGAAAAGTTACGTGAGGCTCGGCTGAGGTGGTATGGCCACGTTCGAAGAAGAGAGGAACAGGATTGGATTTTTAAAGCATGGGCAGAGCCAGTGAAGGGAAAGAGATCAAGGGGAAGGCAGAGGGTGAGATGGCGAGATACCATCAGGAGAGACATGGAGAAGAAAGGAGTGAGAGATGAACAGACAATGGAAAGACTACTATGGAGAAGGAAGATTCGTGCTGCAGACTCCTGATCTTTGGGAACCTGCAAAGAAGAAGAAGAAGAATATATATATATATATATATATATATATATATGCTGCCAGTCGCTGTACCTTACCAGTTTTAGAGGTTGTCAAAAGTAGTGTCACTCCAAGACTCCTTTGAGTATGATTAAAGTCTTTGCCGCCTAATAGCTCCGCTCTCCAAGTGCAATTAGCAGGCTTAAGATTATTACCTGAAAGAGGGCTAAATTATAGTTTTTTGCTGTCTTTCCTACACAATTCTATTTTTTGACTAACTCCACCTCGTAAAAATCTCTCCTTAAATACGTAAACCTTTCCTTAAATACGTAAATCTCTCCTTAAATATATAAATCTCTCTTTAAATACGTAAATCTCTCCTTAAATACGTAAATTTGTCCTTAAATATATAAATCTCTCTTTATATACGTAAATCTCTCCTTAAATACGTAAATCTGTCCTTAAATACGTAAATCTGTTCTTAAATACCTAAATTTGTCCTTAAATACGTAAATTTGTCCTTAAATATATAAATCTCTCTTTAAATACGTAAATCTGTCCTTTAATACGTAAATCTCTCCTTATATACGTAAATCTCTCCTTATATACGTAAATTTGTCCTTAAATACATAAATTTGTCCTTAAATACGTAAGTATAAATCAAGGTTTAGCTGTGACGGTATTTTCTAAGATATAATCTTGATTTAAAGTCAAAATAAATATACTTTAACACAACTTTGATAAAAGTTGGTTAGTTTAAAAATGAAAACACCCATCTGGACATCATTACGGTTTCCACAAAGCTCCTTGTTGACTTATATTGCATAACATTTTCTTTACGAGACATCATGTTCCAGAGAGTTTACATTTGTGTATTGCAGTGCCTGTACAAAATGGCTTCATCATCTTGACCGCGATCTCACAAAAACGATCCAGACTCGTTTTGCTACATATGTGGTGAACATACACTGAGCCGACATAGAAAGTCGGTAATCTCAGATATTATTAAGTTGTATTATGCATATTTCAAAGCAAAATTAGGGGGCCAAAATCAAATCGGGGTTTCTGGTATCTGGTGTAATAGTTGTGTTACTCAGATACGCCGTTAGAGAGATTCAGGATCTGGGTTAAAATTTGGAATCCTCATGGCTTGGCAAGAACATCGAAATCATTTCCATGACCAATATTTATGCACGATAAGCGTTTCTGGCCATAATGCCGAGTCAATGAAGGGTATTAAATATCCGAACATCCCTTCAACAATTCAACCAATTAAACAGTCAGATTTACTACCAATGTCTCAGTTCCTAAAATACGGTTTCAAAGCAGAGATTGATACTCTGAAACAGACGATAGCAGGGTAACTGTTATGGAAACTGGTGATACAAACAGTGTCTCATCTTTTGCAAAAGAGGACAGTACAAGGGATGATATTCATTTTATTTTCATTTTTTTTACAAACAGATTTAAAATAAAATGAACTATTGGGATCGCGTTTAAGGGAATGGGATTTTCTTGAAAGTTTAACTCGAACTTCAATTTCTCGAAACCGCAACAAAGATCTATCAACATTGTTCTCAATGGAAAATAAACTTTTTTTTTCTTGGTTTTAACGTCATTTATTCCCAACAACTGCAGGCTCAGACTCTGCTCTTCACCGGGACTTTTCTCTTAGCAGTGAGGAATTTCTTGGCCGGATGCCCTTTCTCACGCCAACCAATGGCTTTCTGTTTTGTGAAGCTGCAAATTCTTTTCACCTACTCGGGGAATCAAACCTGAAACCTCTTGGTTACGGTGCAGTTGCATTAACCATTAAGCCACTGCTCCTCTAATGGAAAATAAACTATGTTATTGCAATTACGTTTCTCAGCTTTTTGCTCACATGGATGTTGAATGTTTGTCACAGGATTTGCGGTTATTTGTTGATACTTCTTTTAACCCACTCGGGGAATCAAACCTGAAACCTATTGGCTACGGTGCAGTTGCATTAACCATTAAGCCACTGCACCTCTAATGGAAAATAAACTATGCTATTGCAATTACGTTTCTCAGCTTTTTGCTCACATGGATTTTGAATGTTTGTCACAGGATTTGCGGTTATTTGTTGATACTTCTTTTAACCCACTCTGGGAATCAAACCTAAAGCCTCTTGGTTACGGTGCAGTTGCATTAACCATTAAGCCACTGCTCCTCTAATGGAAAATAAACTATGCTATTGCAATTACGTTTCTCAGCTTTTTGCTCACATGGATGTT
>RDPX01000196.1:1460251-1471865 GCA_003991215.1 Morbakka virulenta | reverse complement strand
AGCTCGTTATAGCTCGTTATAGCTCGTTATAGCTCGTTATAGCTCGTTATAGCTCGTTATAGCTCGTTATCGCCACTTTGTTTAGAAGGGCATGAAGTACCCTTTCAAACCAATACGACCTTAGAAAGGAAGAAAAACACTTTCAAAAGGTTTTCCTATCCAATGGAACCCATACTAGAGATGTAGAGAAAGTACTACAAAAAATTAGCAGACGTAATCATAAAAAAGAAAAAGTTTCTGTAGAACAAATATCTCTTTCCTGTGTCAAGGGCATTAGAAAAAAGCTGAGACGACCTCTCCGACAGCATAATATCAAGTATTTATTTTGCACAATATCCACCCTTCAAACAATACTCTCAAAGCCAAAGGATCGGGTTCCACTTGAACAGAGAAATAATATGGTTTATAGACTACATTGGAAGAACTGTACTGCCATTTACATTGGGGACCCAAAGCGTTTCTTGGTCAAAGAGAAAAAGAACACAACAGATATGTTTAAAAAGGTAACACCAAAAGCCATGAAATAGTAAACGGACAAATGATCACACCTAGGACTGGGGGATAAAAAGGACAGGGAAATAAACAAGAAAAATAAAAGAAACCATCCATTCCCTACAGCACAGCAATCATACTAACAGCATATCTTACACTGTTCTAGAAATATGGCTTCTCGCAACAGAATGGAAACACAAAAAACACAAGATAGGTATGGCACCACTCCTAAAAACAACTGAAACTCTGTCACCAAGCTCGTTCACAATATCAAAGTACAAAATAGCTATGCCTAATTACCTCAGTAGCCTGACGATGGAAGAAGTATCTCTTGAAACGTAGCTTAGAAAAAGCTTACGACTCACGAAATGAAAAATTTCCTTCTTTCTGCTATAATATCTTATATATACCAAGAAGAAATGACCTGAGAATACTGAGAGACTTAAATTAATATCATAGTTCCAGGATCTTGTGAGATTATACACTGTTAAAATAAAGCAAGTTATGAGGGTAAAACGTCCTGTGGTTATTAGTGACACAACTAAAATTTGATAGTTGATTTTGTAGTACTGTAAAACAACCATGTACAGACCAGTTAAAAGGGAAGTGGAAATATATTTGGATCTAGTACGTGGGGTAAAAACACGTAGAACATGAAAATGAAAGCCATTCTAATAATATCATGTACTAGAGTGTAATATAGTATAATATAATATAAGATAATGTAATATAATATAATATAATATAATGTAATATAATATAATATAATATAACATAATATGATGTAATATAATATAATATAATGTAATATAATATAATAAAATATAATATAATATAATATAGTATAATATAATATAATATAACATAATATGATATAATAAAATATAGTATAATATAATCACGTATAATATATTTTAATGTTATGTGATAGAATAGAATATAATGTGATATAGTATAGTATGTGACAATGTAATTTAATGTAATATTATGTCCCATATGGCGTTTACAAAACCTTTGCCTTTCTTTTAAAACATTCAAAAAATTTTTTCTGTCATACATCATGTCAAAGTTCTGTCAAAATACTTTCATCCTTTAAAAACATCAGTTTCTACTTCTTAATCTATAGTCCTTGTCGTTTACCACTAATTATTTTCATATTTTCCTGTCTTGCCTTCACAAAATCCGTCAGGTAGATATGGAAAAACGTCCATATTATCCACACAATGTTGCCAAAAAAGACGCATTTCAAGATGAAAAAATATTGCAAGGAAAATGTCGCGCCAAAAACGGTTAGCCTTGCCTTTCTTGTATATGTAACATGCCACAACGCTCATCATTCGCTCTATTTACATCTGCAACGACCCTAGTTTTATACACTCAATATTTGACCGCCTGATACCTTACCGATAGAGAAAGAGCTAAAACTTAGTTCTCAATTAATATGTAAAAACGTACTCATTTTTAAAACACTTAAACACGAAAATTTCATGACTGAACTTTCTCTGATTCTCCATGTTGTCATATTTTATTTCATTGTGTCAAGTAGGATAGTTTTGGCTTCTTTTCATATGGTTTTAACTAGTTGGATAGCTTAGTCCTTTGTTATCTGGTTGTGTCTAATTGGATAATATAGTCCTTTGTTATCTGGTTGTGTCTAATTGAATAGTTTAGTCCTTTGTTATCTGGTTGTGTCTAATTGGCTAATTTAGTTCTTTGTTACTGGTTGTGTCTAATTGGATAGTTTAGTCCTTTGTTATTTGGTTGTGTCTAATTGGATAATTTAGTCCTTTGTTATCTAGTTGTGTCTAATTGAATAGTTTAGTCCTTTGTTATCTGGTTGTGTCTAATTGAATAGTTTAGTCCTTTGTTATCTGGTTGTGTCTAATTGAATAGTTTAGTCTTTTGTTATCTGGTTGTGTCTAATTGAATAGTTTAGTCCTTTGTTATCTGGTTGTGTCTAATTGAATAGTTTAGTCCTTTGTTATCTGGTTGTGTCTAATTGAATAGTTTAGTCCTTTGTTATCTGGTTGTGTCTAATTGAATAGTTTAGTCTTTGTTATCTGGTTGTGTCTAATTGAATAGTTTAGTCTTTTGTTACCTGGTTGTGTCTAATTCGATAGTTTCGTCCTTTGTTATCTCTTGTGTCTAATTCGATAGTTTAGTCCTTTGTTATCTGGTCGTGTCTAATTGGACAGTTTAGTCCTTTTTTTATTTGGTTGTGTCTAGTTGGAAAGTTTAGTCCATTTTTTCTTTTACAATCAATTCAAGGTAATTTTGGGCTTCGTTGTAACCTTTTCATATTACGTGACCTACCTATTATAGAATATGCAATATTATGGCAAAAGGTAATCCAGTTTTTGCCGTATTGTTAGAGTTTGGGTTTAGTTAGCTGCCCGTTCATTATTTTATACGATTTATCTAAAACCATATTGGTCTCCTAGATGTTTCCACAGGCGCTATCTGGCGGCAAATATTAGAAAATGCGCTAGAACTTAACAACATTTTCTCCAGGTCTCTCCATTTTGCAATTCGCCATATCTTTTTGTCTACTTGGAATCTGTTGTCTATTCTCTAGTATCATCTTTTCAATACTTTTTTTAAAAATCTCGCTTTGTTTGGATGTATTAACCAGACCAAAGTATCATGTCTTCATAATTACTTTCTGTAAAACAATCGAAGGATGGTCCATAAATTTAAATAGGACAGTGTCTTATGGTTGCCCCGAAATGTCAGTTGTCAAAATACTTTTCTTGCCTTCATTTGCTGGTGTATTCGCGTACCCTTTCCAAAAATATATCAAAGGATTCAGAAGAGAATTGATAAAAAGGATGAAAAGAGGAATTTGATGATAAATGCCCAATAACCACGATATTGCTAAAGGGTATGAACAAATAAGAAAAGCCAATGCAATCATTATGCAAAAGAGCGTCTTTTTTGTTTCATTACATTTCCCATAGGACACTTTTGACAGACGTCGACCAGATGATTTGTTGTTTTTCATTCTACGCTTCACAGATACATACCATCCAATGTAACTGTAAATGAAGAGTAGTAGCAAACCACTCGTTACAATGATGCATGCTTCCGACTTTGCTAACGTAGATCTGTACCCTAGCTTGAAATTGATGATGAACAAAACCATGCAACTAACAAGAATAAAAAGCCACAAGGCAAGTACACCGGCAATTACTTTTCTTTTCGTCATGATCGCGCGGTAATAAAGAGGATATCGGACGGCAAGGAAACGCTCAATCCCAATACCAACTGTATGCAACACAGAGGCATGAATTGAAAACCATGTGCAAGCTAACATTACAAACATGGTAAACATCAGAACGTCGTCAGGTAACAAATGCCTCACCAATCCAATTACTTCCAACAGAGCATAAAAAATACCAACAGTCAAATCAGCCACTGAAAGACTTAGCACTAAATGGTCCGGGATACATCTGTTTTTTCCTCTTTTTCCAAGAATTATTATTTCCAGGCTGTTAATGATGATGATCGCTATGGAAACTGCAAGAGTTAGATAACCAAGGGGACTTAGCCCTGATCTTGTACTACCAAGTAAGACATCCGATGGATCAGTAAAATTTACAAAATCAGGGTTGCCAATTAATGAACTGTTATTCATATTTAGCCGGTTGCAAAGGTGTTTTATCTATTATTAGTTATTGGGGTTTTTTTATGCACAGGTTGGTGTGTTTCAGGGTGCACTTTTCTTCAAGTGTTTCTTTATACCTTTTGTATTTGTTCATTTAGGATACCAAGTTACGTTGATTGCAACTAACTTCTAATTGATGAAATAATAGTGGTACTTTCTTCCGAAGTTATTAAAATGAATCTGTAGTCCAATAGTCTTTTCCCGAGCAATGTGAAACAGGTCAATACTTTCACTGTCGCTTTCTAATCTATTCCTGGTAAAAACAAAATGTAAAATTGAGAATATATATGTATGTATTATTAAAATATTTAATTTTTTATCAACACTTTATCTGCAGACAAACAGAGTACTGTAATAATCTAGTAAGGGTCACCCTCTTGAAAAGAACTCCTGTCATAACAATGATTTATTGATATTCCTCTTGATATCGGCAAAACAATAATCAAAGAATCTCCCAGCCGGAACCCAGTTGGATTCATTAAAATTTCAATTTATTGATATAAAACTCTTCAGGGTTGTTTATTCTGTTAATACAGATATGTTTTCTTTCATGTGAGATAATTTTCTAAATCACAGATAATCCTGGTCTTTGAAAAGCAGAAGTTTAAATATGCCTCCGTCCCAGAAATCACCGCTTTCGGAGGTTCATTTTTGTTTAACGCCTACAGAATTAATCAAGTTGCTCTTGTGCCTGCCTTTGAAATCCAAATTGCTTGAAATCCTGTGTCTAAAGTTACGTTTTAAGGCGATACAAGCTTAAGGCATCATTAAAAGTAAGCTCCCAATAGGCAACAACATTGCCTACACTGAGACATTGAAGCATTTCTTAGCATGTGACAACTGCTCGACGCGAACAATTTTATATATATTTCTGGGTTGAAATGGAGCACTGATACGACGATTTGAAAGAGCCACTATTTGCATTTACAAACACGCCATTGGTAAACAGTAAATGGAATGCCATATGAAATTTATACGTAACTAATTAGTTTATCCTTAATGTACTTTACAAAGAATTATAAACAAATCTATAGGTGTTGTGTGTGAAACGTTGCCTAAACTGAACAGGAACACAAATCCTGGCTGTGTGCTGTTTGGTAAAAACTGGATAGCAGGTCACTTTCTTTCCTTAGTCTCTCTTTGATAACGGGGATCGTGTGCATGAATGAAAAAAAATGAAGAATATTAGTCCAATCAAGAACAGACGTGACCTGCATATAAGAAGCCAAACGGCCTTCCTTTAGCCGGTTTCGAACACCTCAAAAAAAATGATCCTATTTGATGAAATTGAAATTTCCACCTGTTTTTTGAAATTAATATATATGACTTAATTCAATATGAAGACAAATTTACATCATTTTCTTTGCAGAAATCCAAACACCTCTGTTTTCAAATTAGTAGCAGACGCCCTCATTTTCAACAATATTGACATAACAGTATCTAAACTTCACGGATTCATTTTAACTAAAGCATTAAATTATTGTGGGATTTTTTTTTGCAATAAATTTGCCTAATTTATCAAAATAAGTAAATATGTATTGTTAAACTCAGAGTTTTCGGCAAAACTTTTAAATAAAGTCTCATAACGCGGTACAGGTCACCTTATATTTTCTAATATTGTATGTTTTAGCACTAATTAATACAATTAGAGAAAAACAACTGCAAGCTTGGTGGCATCTTAACAAATATACATGCAAAGCTAAGAACACTTTCCCCTTTTGAAAAGACTCCGAAGAAGAGGGACAAAAGAAGGCTAAAAAAACAACGTATTTTCAAAGTCTGAATAATACTACAACTAACTCTTAAAGTAATATTAATTATATGGGCGTATATGACGATAGAGAGTCTTAGGAAACAGTGACCACTAATGTCTGTAATAATTTTAGTACCTAAAGAGGAAGAAGAAGTAGAAAAAGAAGAAGAAAAAGAAGAAGAAGAGAAATAAAAAGTTTAGTCTGTTAGAAGAGCTTAATGCCATAAATACTGCCAGTGATGGTCAGGTAGGAAGCGCTCCAACGGAGCTCAGGTCAATTTCCAGCAAAAATTTTATTTTACATGTACGGATACACACATAGTTAGCATAATGGGTCTATAGATCAACAGCCTGCATAACAGAATATTCTCCGAACTTCTATCAAATGGTTGTTCATATGGAGAAAAACTCACCCCGTCAAGCAGCCTTGAAAGGAGGTATTCGACAAATATATTTCAGACGAAGAACACCTTCCCTTAATAAAATGGCTTCATTAAAGCATTTAGTCCTTAGGTAATGACAGAGATTTGATTCAAACAATACCTGCTTGGTAAAAAAATCGTTTGTTTACTTCTGATGCCACAATGCCAACTAATGTCATTAATCTCTCTGATTAGGATTGGTAAATTCCTCACATAAATAAAGTTATCTTCTATCTCACCTGCTGAGATGGTTTGAATACCCAAATAAATGTTCTCCTATAAATAGTCCCTAGTAGACATGGAAATGGTGTTGGTACATCTGAGATCAAATTCTTTACAACGAAATGAAATTATGTAACTGTAGTCAACGAAGAATATTTTGTGTTGATCGCATACAAGGGCTTCTATAGAGAGATCAAACTCTAGTAATCCGGCAACTCCTAGAGTTAGAAGAAAGTTGAATGGTCATGACAAATATATATATTTGTGTGTGTGTGTGTGTGTGTGTGTGTGTGTTTACTAAAAGAACTAAATAATCATAAGCCAGTAAAAATACTTTTGCTCATCCGAGATGGTGTCTAATTACAAAATCCAAGTTCTTGAAAGTTGCCTCACTTGTGATTGTTTCTGTTGTAAACATCACGTGGCCATGACCATTCAACGTTTTAACTCTAGAAGCTGCCTGATTACTAGAGTTGCATCTCTTTTTAGCGGCACTTGAATGCGATCAATACAATATATATCAACACTTTATCTTTATCTATATCTATATATACATATATATATAGTAGTGTGTAACACTCAAAGCCAAAGATTGCAATGGCTAAATTAATAATCACGAGGAAACGACACATACATGAACAAACAGCAGGGCAATACGAAAGAGAACACAAATACATACATATATATATATATATATATATATATATGTATGTACATATACATCTTAAGTGTTCTGGTTTATTGCTTTATTACTAGAGTGAAGTGAGCACAGAGTATACTAACTTGGTGTAAGCTGAAAGAGGCGTATTCCTCAAGCTCTAAATAAAAACACCTGNGCGATCAATACAATATATATCAACACTTTATCTTTATCTATATCTATATATACATATATATATATTAGTGTGTAACACTCAAAGCCAAAGATTGCAATGGCTAAATTAATAATCACGAGGAAACGACACATACATGAACAAACAGCAGGGCAATACGAAAGAGAACACAAATACATACATATATATATATATATATATATATATATGTATGTACATATACATCTTAAGTGTTCTGGTTTATTGCTTTATTACTAGAGTGAAGTGAGCACAGAGTATACTAACTTGGTGTAAGCTGAAAGAGGCGTATTCCTCAAGCTCTGAATACAAACACCTGATCACTACAAAGAAAGGAGAGAAAAGAATTTGAGGAGACAAAGAAGAAGATAATCATGATACAGAAGAAGATGGAGAAGAAGAAAACAAAAATATATCATGACATTCTACCCCAGCTGTAATTCTTACTCAATAAATTGTCATAACCAAATTACCATCTTTCCCATATTTGATTTTTGACAAAACGAACTTCAATCGGATCTATCTGAGGAAAGCACAGTACATTTTCATTGTTCCTAAGATTAAGAAAGTGGGCAAGGAAAAATATTTTCTCAATACAACCCTAAACCGACATAAAAAATATTAAAAAAATAAAATATTAAAATATTAAATATTAAAAAATATATATTAATAAGCCCTACTTTGGTTTATTTCCTCGGATGGCTAGAATGGGAAACGAGTTTGCTTCTCAATGGTTTCCTTCGCCATGTGATTTGAAAGTCTAATTTCAAGTCGTGGATCATCTTCTCTTAATCTTCTTCTGCCTACCGTATTTTCTCTAACTTACTACGGCCTCTTATTTAGGGCGGCAATTAAAAATTGAAAAATTGGACAATTTATTTTCCTCTTATTAATAGTGCGGGTGTATTCCATAGAATTTTCAATTTTCCTCTTATTTAGTGCGGGAAGTTCGATTGGAGGGTCGATTCGAAGCTAATTTGATCAAATTAGCTTCGAATACCAAAACATTCTATGGGACATATGATAACAATAATAATACTTTTCAGCGACAGACATCTATATATTAGACAAAAAAATGGTTGATTCGTTGCTTAATTATGCATTAATCAATGCCGTTATTGTTGAAAGTCCTATCATTATAGAAAGGGAATTTGTGGTGCAATGCTGCATTGGGGGCTATTATATCTATCAGTCTCAATGGGATGCAGAAGGAGTAATATGACAACTGCCCCTGAGAACAGACCTGGTGCTCTTGTCAAAGAATAAATATGCAATGGAAGTGGAAAATAATGGGCAAACAGTTGGAAACATACCAGAATTTTTATCCAAATTAACATTCTTCTTATTGAAATGCGGCGGAAAACATCAGGTAAAAGTTAATGGGCCAGGAAGATATTCTGCTGACCACAAAAATGGGGGGTTGGAGATACCAGCTCAGTTTTACTTCAAATCTTCGAATGAGAAATTGTTTTGTCAAATGAAAGAAAAGGTATTACCTGAGATAGAAACATTTGAAAAGCAGAGAAGAGAAATCGAAGAAGAAAAGAAAAGAGACCAAAAAACGGAAAACACAAAGAATAAATAAATAAAATGAAATAAAAAAATGAATACCAAAAAGAAATTTGTCGTTTTTCTTTTTTACGCCTAACTTAGTGCTGGAAGGATTAAATTTTCCTCTAAATATTAGTGCGGGCTAAAAGTGGTCTAAAGATAGTAATTTATTCCTTCTAATTATTAGTGCGGCATGCCGGAAATAATTATTTTTTAGGCCGTACTAAATTAGAGAAATTACGGTATTATTAATCTCACCTTCACAGATAGTGGCTTTATACCTTTTATGGTTCTTACTCATCACAAAATGTCAACAGACACTTTATAGACCAATGTAAAGAGTAATATTTCGACCTTGAATGTTTGATGAGAAATTTATTTGTATAAATTTATTTAAATTCTATATGTAAATGGGAAACTATTCTATATCAGATATCACATAGATATTACAAGCAATACACACCAAGAGTTTAAATTCGTTATCCACACTTACCTGGATGTGCTATTCTTCAATTTCAAATGTTATCTTATTAAACGAGGTTACGTTTTCCACTGCACATCACCCTGAAGCATCTCTTGTGGTAGTGGGTGCCACTTGCTCAATGTTAGTAGCGATACCTTTAATAGAGAGTAAGTTTTCCTTGTTTACAGTAAAGGATATTCTGACCTTTAGAAGATAAATAAATAGAAATAACACAGAAATGACCTGAAGTACACAAAGGTAAAGCAAATTGTTGTTGTTTATGAGTACACGGTAGTAGCCGATCTTTTACCTTGATTTCAATATAAACATTAGACTGATAATCGTCTCTGATATCTACAAGATAGCCAATATTTTCTCCCTTAAATAACGTTTCTCTAAATCTACTGATCAAATAAAGATAAGTATTTCACAAAAAATAGTTGAGACGGGATCTACAAACTTAGAAAATATGTTTAAGGTACTCAGATTAACTGATATTGGTATGTCCTTAAAGGTATACCTTTGCACCTGTATTTCACGTTTGATGCTATTCATACCGCAAAAGTGTGCTCGGTCACTTTGCAAGCTAAATACCCTACAAGGCATTTAGCTTAGAAAGTGACCAAGCCGACTCTAGAACTATATAAGAACAAAGAAAGGAAGGAGTAAGGCGTAAAAACTGTTGGTAACTGCATGTACTCATAGAATTTTGCACAACAAAAATGCAACCAAAATATGCAATGTGCATGCTCAGAAGAAAGAAAGTAGCAGCAACAAAGTGACCCTCACGGCTTATACCTACTTGATTTATCATTTTTCTGATAGATCTATCATTCGTAGTAGTATCCTAAATATTGTTAATTCTTGATAATTTATGTCGGACATTAAATTTAAAATTCCGATCAATGAATAGTTGGACTACAGAAAAGAAAACTGTATTGATTGCCACAGAATGGCCTATGATAGGAAAAATAATGCCTGAATTCTAGTCTCAATTAATCAATTGTTGATTATATTGATCCAGATGGGCAACTAATTAATAAAATCGCTAAAGATCTCATTAGCATTGTTTTTTCCTGACGATGGAAGAAGTATCTCTCGAAGCGTGGTTCAGATAAAGCTTACGACTCACGACTCACGACTCACGACTCACGACCCACCATTACCAATGGTGGACGTCAACATGGAGCAACACCACCAGCTTACTCACAAACAGACATATATACGGGAATAAGAAAGATACCAATCTCGGATCTTAGTAAATATTTTTACTTCTGTCATCGTTGCTCGTTGTGTCAGGCTAGAGTTTTCAGTTCATGTGATCACTGATAACTGGCATTTCTTGTGAACAATCTCCAAGATAAAATCATAGGCATTTAGTATTGTTTTATGTTGGTGTTTCTCGCATCAGGTAAGTAATGAAGTAATTAAGTAATGAAGTAATAGATATTTCTATTAGGTCAGAGTATTTGCTAATAAAGAAGGCTAATACACCAAGAAACGACAGAGTGCTTTGCTTATCAGTATTCTAAAAATGTCCCATAAATCCAAATATATGTCCTCCGCTGCTTCTTGTACTTGCAATGCCCTGATAATCAACGTACTTGGCAGTTATTATCACTATGGCTATTTATATGGTTTTTTGTCATACGTTTTTGTTCACACACATTTTCCATCTCATCACTAGTTATTAAACAAATTTCTTGCGGGTATTACAGACCTTAGGAAGCATAATTGTAACATTTGATAATTCTCAGGAAGTGTACTTCAATGCAAGCGTTTCGCAACCTCCCACTTTCCCTGTCGCCCCCTTGACATTGTTATACAGAGTAGCTGGTATTGCATGATCCCAAGTTCAGCTAGAATTAAAAATATGAAAATTTATTTGAAATCAAGGACATAAAAACACTCACTACAATTTAAGCAAAACGTAAGGCAGCGGCTTCAGTCTTGGACATATTTTGTAATAGTGGGGTGGCTGAAGGTAACTCAGGAAGCACCGTACAGCTTTCTAGAGTAATTTAAAAGTGATCAGTGGCGACAACATGAAGGTTTACCAAGTATCCCAGAGAGTCTATCTGAGGAGACCTCTCTCTCTCTCTCTCTCTCTCTCTCTCTCTCTCTCTCTCTCTCTCTCTCTCTCCGTTTCTCTCCGTCTCTCCCTCGCTCCCCCTCCCTCTCTCTCTCTCTCTTTCT
>RDPX01000196.1:1358028-1394599 GCA_003991215.1 Morbakka virulenta | reverse complement strand
TATTCATTACAATTGGCCATTAGATACAGGTGGTTATTAGTTACAAAGGGTTATTTACTTACATGGTCAGTTGGGTTTTAGCGACTTTACGATGTGCGAATATGTTCGTTCGTTATACATACTGGACGTCTTTGATGAATAAGGGTATATTCTCATACTTGACACTTTAGAAAAATTAGACGAGCCGTGACTTAGTGGTTAGTGCAGTTGCACAGTAACTAAGAGCTTCCGGGTTCGATTCCCCGAGCGGCAAGGAGAATTTGGAACTTTATAAAAGAAAAAGCCATTGGTTGGTGTCAGGAAGGGCATCCGGCCAAGAAATTCCTCACTGCCAAATCAAAGTCCCTCTGAAGGGCACCGTCTGAGCCCCAGTTACTGGGGGAAAATGACGTTAAAACTTAAAAAAGACACCTTAGGAAATTACTAACGTACACCCGTGAAGCTTTTGAAGTAGTAATCACATACAAGAGCTTATTAACGTGGTCATATTTCATTAATAGTCTTGATTGGTAGGATCAAATGCAATCGTACAGAATAATTTAAACTAGGATAGACTTGTGATTACCTGGAAAGGTGTGTTACAGCTTATTAAAGTGGTCATATTTTATTAATAGTCTTGATTGGCAGGATCAAATGCAATCGTACAGAATAATTTAAACTAGGATAGACGTGTGATTACCTGGAAAGGTGTGTTACAGACCGACTAAGGTGGTGAGCTCTGGTGACGGTCTTGTGCACTACGAGGTGCAAAGAGGATTATATAAGTAAAAGACGCCTACGCCACCTTTTGGATAAAGCCATTACAGTGGCTAATTATTTCCAAATGCCTTTTTCCACTACTTTTTACCTATTCCATAAGCTGCAGCTGCTACTTTTGGTTTAACTTCCATTGTTTGTACACTCGTCAAGTCAGGCGTTAAGCGACCCATGATCTTCGGCCCTTCAGCTACGACAGTGCAATACACACATTGGTTGGCTTGAGTGTCTGCTTTTGTGTTAGTAGCAAACAGGCTTTGTCAAGTATGCTTTTGCTCAGTTACAACTCCAGAAATCTGAGGAACGTCGTAATTCGTTTGAGCAGCGTTTTCCTTCCAGGCGTTAAACGCGGATTATTTCTCCCAGTCGCAAGGCCTAACTACCTGGTTTGTGACACTTGAATGAGGAGGTAGCAACAAGTAGAGGCGCTTAGGGACAGCAGAAGGCTTACAGGATTTCCCAGTTACCTAACAGACTAGAAGCAAGCTTACACCCCACGAGCTCCTCTTCGCCACGCTTGGCCATTTCCATAGAGAATGAAGCCAGTATATAATAATTTGTTTATTCATCGATTTCGACTTTATTGGAAATATTTTGTATATAAGCAATCAAGCTGACTGTCTTGATTCTTGCCAACATGAATTGTGGCCAAGCAAGGAAACTATATCATTTGACAGCATTTGACAACGTATGCGCTACTTAAATCAAGTATATGCAATTTGCGTGAACGACGTTCACCTGTCACTTGTTGTGGACAACAAGTAGTCTCAATATTTTGTCAACATTGGAACTAGTTCATCAGGAGATACCGCAGAGATGGTTCATGTTTACAAGACCCTGGAATCCAAGGGTTGCATGTGTGCCACTTTTGACTGCACAGGATCATTACATTCAGTCAGTCTTAGCATAAACCCGAGACAGGATGCGAAGAACAGGAGGAAACAGATCGTAATTGGCATGAATTCTGTTAAGAGGATTCATGAATGGTTTTTGTGCCCTGCAGACAGTCGCTGTTAAGAGGGCTTCTGCAGTAGTTCGACTGTATATGCCCGAAATGACCAGTCGATTGATAGATAGATAGATAGATATATAGATAGATAGATAGATAGATAGATAGATAGATAGATAGATAGATAGATAGGATAGATAGATAGATAGATAGATAGATAGATAGATAGATAGATAGATAGATAGATAGATAGATAGATGGAAGATAGGATAGATGGATAGATAGATAGATGAATAGACAGATATATAAATAGATAGATAGATAGATAGATAGATAGATAGATGGATAGATAGATAGATAGATAGATAGATAGATAGATAGATAGATAGATAGATAGATAGATGGATAGATAGTTTTTTTTCTACTTCAGCAGTAGCAATTAAACACTTTTGTTATTTTGTTATCCATGTCGCTACCACTTGTATTATATGTATATTCATACATCAAATTATGATTCTTCATACATTCTTTGTGCACACTCATTTCGTTTATTGGATGTAAAAAAGAGGATATACCAGCATAAGCTTTTACTTAAAATGTTTATATTTAAGACATTGTAAGCTTTTGGTCTAGACTATCAGTAAATATATGTTCATTTTTCTTCTTGTGGTTTGGTGAAAAAGGCAAAACGGAAATCCGAAAGTTTGAAGGGGATTAAAATGACTGGAATTCATTTAATTTACTTTCCACTTATCTTTATAATTGGGGTTCTAGCAAATATGTCTTTTGAGGTTTCCTGTTTAGCCCGTTCAATTGTCAGCATTGGGTGATTATTCTTGGCGTGGAAAATAACAAGGAATTTTCCTTATACATTTCTTTCAGCTACGTGTCTTTTGGATATGGCCTTTCTTTCTTTTTTTCCCCCTATTCAGAAGGTAATTTAAACGAAATTTGCAGGTATATCACTCTAAATTTCTTAATCAGGGAGTAAACCGCCTCTGTGTGCATGTGTGCGCGCTCAAATAAAAGGGATGCCAATTTTCTCAAAGTTAATTATGAAAACTTTCAATTACTCGCCTTGCTCACCTTAATCCGCCTTGTTCTGAATGGGTAGCGGGTTTCTGCCGGATTCCTGCTTCTATCTGTATTCTACAAGGTGAATATTTTCAATTGGTGGATTAAATTGGTCCTTTGTTATCTATTTTGTGCTTAAGTGGAGTATATGTGCCTTTTTATAAGAAACTCGTTATTGTAACCCCGTATTAATTTAAGTAAGCTACCAGTGAACGAGAAAGTGTTAAGAATGTTTCGTCAAATCCTAAATTAATCCCGAAGCTAACAGAGTAATTTGTTTTATTTAAAGGTAACGGTGAAAATGTTGGGATGGAAGTGACGCGAGACGATGTTAGGAACCAGTACATCAGGGGTACAGTCCAAGTCAACATTTTAGTAGCGAAACTGAGCAGCACAAAGGCAAGGTGATTGAAGTATGGTAGTAGGAGAGATAAGGAGTAAATGGGAAGATAAGTCATAGAGAGAAAGCTTCAAGAGAAGAAACAGAAAGAGTATGAAGCAAATCGTAGTATTATGGAGAAGGTGAAGGTGGATATGACAGGTTTTCGAGCAACAATAAAAGATGGTTTAGACAGGACACAATGGATAGCAGTCCGTGATCGAAGGGAAGAAGAAGAAGAAGAAGAAGAGTATTTGAGGATAACAGTGAAGACTGTTTATGACCTAATGACCTAAATGGGAATAATTTTGCTGTTTTTATTGCGTTTACCGTCATGTTATCGTTTTTCCTGAAAAGAAGAGAGTTCTTGTTGAAAAACGAAATATTTTACTATTTACTTTCTCGTTCTCCTTTTGCTTTTAGATGCTTATAAACGGTACAAAACAAGGTGTTCCTTGTAGATACAGCTGTTGCTTCCTGTTGTTTTCTTGGTCCTAGTAATTAATAATCTCCTTCATCTCCAAACCCTTCCTGAGTGTACCCACCCATCGACTCTTAAAGATTGTCAATATTTTTCATTCCCTTTATCCTACTTTACCGAGTTTTATGTCCTGAAAATTTGTAACTACTCGAAAACCTTTTCGCTGGCACTCTGATGGACCAAGCTACAAAAATATCTTAAAAGTAAGCTACGCAAGCACAATTGTGTTGAAAACAAATTTTGAAGTGCTTATCATTACAGCCAAAGTTATGTTAAATTATTACCAGGCATGATGGGGAAATGAAAGAGACACCTTAGAGCAAATTCCAAGTTGTCGTATATTACCTTTGAAATATAGGAATCGCCAGCTTCTACTGGTTTGATTTTCGTAAAGCTCATGATTGGGTATTTATATGAAAGCTTGTGGCCTATAGTACAGTGTAGGAAACTGCATGGACAATATAGACCGAAAGTCATGGTTGGTGATGAATGCAGGAATCGACTGTTGCTGTAAGACAAGGTTGTATTATTTTCCCCTCCCTCCTCATTGTCTTTTTGGAAAGATTAATGGAGAATACAGTTCCCAGACTGTGGAGAGGGGCCAGATATGGTGAACTAGTTGTCAACAAGCAGTGTTTTGAGGAAAATATTGATCTTATTGCTGAGACTACAGATATCTTGAAGGTCCTTACAAACAGACTAGAAATTACGAACAAGAGGTATGCTATGGAAATCAGCTCGAAAATGTCACAGGAGGTGGCTGATGAAAAACAGTTTGATCAAAGTGTGGAGCGTATTGGAAAAAATGTTCATGTACTTTGAATTCATACAGACCCTATGTAAATCAAAAAAAAATTCTGACGACAATTATCTTAGCATCATTTACATTTGTCACCCTTGAAAAGATATGAAAAAGCAAAAGTATTCAATTAATCAACTGGCTCAGGCTTAAAAGACTCCTTCCTCCTCAGATGCCATGTCCTTCCAGAATGTCGTCAGTCATGCTTCTTCACAGAGACCAGTCCTATGGTATCCTCAGCATCTCTATTTAACCTTTCCCGGTCCACGTTTATATGCTTTTCATAAACGTTACCTGTCTACGTCCTCTGCTTCTTCTTCCACATATCCAGCCTGCAAGAGCCACGCCACCCAGTCCTTCCTTTCTGATCACATATCCTAGGAAGGACAAATCCCTTCTCCTGATGGTTGCTAGAAGCTTGATGCTGTAACCTGCTCGTCTCAAAACTTTGTTCGTTCGAAATAAATAATGAGAAGAGGGTAGTAACTTAGAGGAGAGAAAAAAACTTACCGGTACATCTGCACTATTTGGTCCACTCACATTTATTTTTTAAGATACCTCCTTTCCTTCCTCCCTTCCTTCCTTCCTCTCTGTTTCTATCTGTCTCTCTCTGTCTGTCTCTGTCTCTCTCTCTCTCTGGCTGACTGGCTGGCTGTCTCTCTCTGTCTCTGTCTCTNTCTCTCTCTCTCTCTCTCTCTCTCTCTCTCTCTCTCTCTCTCTCTCTCTCTCTCTCTCTCTCTCTCTCTCTCTCTCTCTCTCTCTCTCTCTCTCTCTCTCTCTCTCTCTCTCTCTCTCTCCCTCTCTCTCTCTCTCTCTTTCTCTCTCTCCCTCTAAAAACTTTCCCGTTGGAAGGCTTGCATTTTCTGACATAAATCTTTTACATCTTAACATATATCACTCTGCATCCTGACCTACTGGCTTCTACACCAGTGGCTTAAGGCAGAGGGACTCTTTTACTTACTAAAAGAGTATTCTTTAGCCCATACTACAGGACAAATTTCATAAATAGAGAGAAGTTTTATGCTAAATGCAAACCATCTAACATTTTTTGGCTCAAATTTTGTTTCAACAGAAAGACGTTTCGCGACAATGGCCGGATGTTAGTAATTAGAAAAATATTGAAGAAATCAAACATTAACAGAAAGCTTTGAACATGCCTAGGCTTGTTAGTATAAAGAACGATTGTCTGCATCCTTTATCTTTGTCCGCAACTCTGTTGATCATGTTTCACCCATCAGTCTCTGAGCCCTTTCACTGTATATTTCTCTGGCTCCGCTATTTCGGGGTAGTTTGGCTGTTACACAAAGTGGATGCTGATGTCTGAAACCTCTTACTAAACCAAACGAAATATTAACAAAGAAACAGGAAAAATCAACCTGAGTCACTTTGAAACATAAGAAGAAGACTTAACGAAATGTTGTTCTCTTCCCTCCCCCCCCCTTCATCCTTTCTTCTTTTCAATAGTATTTTGGAAATAAATTTTCGCATTGCCAAAGCTGGACTTCTCATTTCACTTCTGGCCCCTCTTCTTATTCTTCAAGGACCTATCCCTTTTAGAGATATATAGGGTTCTGATTGAACCCCTACTCCCCCCACCCCTTAAATGACCAAGATCTGTTGGTCCTCTGCTCCCTAACTTGGCTTTGTTCTCACTAGTTCCTAATTAATGTGAGTTTATTGCACATTTAGTGCTATATTCTGATGAGAAAGCTACTAGTTGGGTTTGTTTTTTTCCTAACAGGTATATTAATTTTCAAAATCTGTCCAAAGATATAAATAAAAAATTGACCTTTCTCCCCCTTCAACCAACACTTCCTTTTTTTTTCTCATAAATTTTGTTCATACATTTTAAAGTACAAGCTCAACGTAGCCTAATTACGACAATTCCATTAGTGTATTATTATTTTCTCGACGTTGATTGGCTGTTCTATGTTGAAATAGGCTCGTTAAAGCAAACTCGATCGAAAATGGACTTGCTGCGGTGATGTTAGAAAAGTAATTTACCTTGTGCATTCAGGCTAATGACTCTCAAGGGAACTCGCAAAGGCCTTGTGACTTATAATGGGTGAGTTCATTAAAAACTGTAGATACGCGTCCTAAAGGCAAGAGATACTGGTACAGTTGGATTGATTTTTTGGGGCCAAGAATGCCTCAAGTGGAGGACATAAGCAATGCAGGATGTGGTATAGCCAACTCGTAAATTACTTGAGTTAAAAACATCAGCTGAGTACAACTGTTTCTCTGCTTCTTTATGCTAATAGCGTAGTCAGATTTGTGCCGAGAGGCCAGTAGTAGGGCATTGGCTACACAAATGGTAATTTTTTTAAGGCTACCATGTCTTTTGAACTTGTGTTTACTTGAGAGAACGTAAATGATTGATATCTCGTTAATTGACTAGAGTAGGAAGACATCTTTTTAGACCTCGCATTTAGAAAACAAATAAAAACCCTGGCATATTATTTATCTTGGGTTATTCTTGAATGACTTAGGACTGTTGACCACCTAGCTTTCCATATGTTTAAGGTTTTTTTAGTATAATTAAAAGCTAACTTATCACTGAACTTTTTGAAGGAGTGGGGGTGGTGGAGTGGTAGTGCTTTTACTCTTAATGTAAAAATTACTTAGCTTTCTTACAGTTACTTCCCTTATCTGCCACTTTTCTGTATCTGCAAATACAGGTACAGGCATTAAAGAATGTAGATGCTCTTAAACTTGCCATTGAAGTAAGGCTAATTGTTGTTAAAGGTATGAATGTTAGCATGAGGGGAAAAAACAGGCCTGTACTGCACTACGACTGTGATTGAAACTACCATATAACAGGAATTCATAGACAGTTTAGGGTATAAAATCTCAAGTTTTCTCATTTAGTGCAGTCTGTAGCCCTGAATGTTGTGTGTGAGAAAGTGACAGTGTGTGTGAGAGAGGAAGAGTGGGGGAGAGAAAGAGGGTGAGAGAGGGACAGACAGGAAGAGGTAGGAGGAAGACATACACACAAGAGAATGAGAGGCACAGACCAATTTTTCTTATAGTGTTCTTATTTAACTCAGTAAATTGAATTACAAGTATCAATGGTACTCAATATTATCAAAGAATTTGAATAGAGTACAAGGTTTGTTCATGTGCTAGCTAACTTAACAACTGTATGCATTTTTTCACTTCTAACATCATTTATCACTCTTTCCAGAGAGAGTGTGTGTATCTGAGGGAGTGTGTAATTTTTTAGAGAGAGAGACAGACAGACACAGAGAGAGAGAGAGAGAGAGAGAGAGAGAGAGAGAGAGAGAGAGACAGAGAGAGAGAGAGTGAGAGAGACAGACAGACAGACAGAGAGACAAAGACACACAGAGGCACAGAGAGAGAGAGAGAGAGAGACAGACAGACAGAGAGAGAGAGAGAGAGTAAATTAACATTCATTGCTTTCACAGGAAAACAAAAGGACATCACATTGTATTACACTTGTTATTATTAGATAGAGAAGCTGACTTACACATAACTCCTAGTTTTTTTACAAGAAGATCAATTTTTTATTGATCAAATTTGAACTATTTTAGCCAAACCTTTAGATAGTCTCCCATGTGGATGGACTTGATAAGATTTGGACTTCCCTGAGATGTTCAGTCTTAGTAATATGAAAACAAACTATATGCAGTGTTTTCTTGTCTTGATTACTTAGCATATGAGATGTGAGCTCTAATGTATTCTTGAATTTTGGGAGGTTGGCTGTAGGAAGAATTGATGGAGAGGCTATCACCCTCCTATGCTTATTGATCTTGGTGGTGTATCCCCCTCATGAGAAATTTCATAAAAGACCTGTTCAAAGACTGCTGGGATTTTAAGAAATTTTCATTGCAAATATTGTGTTTCACACATGATGTTTTGGTTGCCATGGATATTTTGAGCCTGTATGGAGGCATGTACCTACTTCATATAACAAAGGCTGATGTTTACTCAGTTTACCTATGTTGTAACCTTAACAGTATTCCATATTACTGTGAAGTCAATTTATGACAAAACCCATCTGCATATCTAATCATTAAAAGAGTATGAATAACAGACATCATAATCATTATCTGTTTTTTTTATGCTTTCATCAAAGATACTTCTTCTTTGACATCATTAGAATCTCTTTTTTTCCATTTTGGTCTTCTTTTTCTTCCTTCAAGTAACCACTTTCTTTACCTGCAATTTTTATTTATTATTGATAAAGGCCTGGCCACTTTTCAATTTTCCCATTTCCTCTAGCCCGTTAATCATGCTACCTGTTTTTGTTAAAAATATGTAACTAAGACTATACATTACCAATTGGTTCCAGGTGGACAGGACACTCTAAGTGACTCCAAAATCTAGAGCAATGAAAATGGCATGATAGCCCAAGCTATGTGGTACGACACCTGAAGAAAAATAGAAGTAAGGGTAACTGAGTTTTCTCCTTTTGAGAGTTTTCAACTTTCCCATTTTACTTCTTGTACTATCACAGTTTTCAGCAATGTCTTACGGTTGCCTCTTCTAATATGTTTCTTGTTGACAAACAGGAGCCTTTTTTCCAAGGTGTTGTTAGATGCACAAGTAACACATGCAACCCATTTTCTGTTCTGGTTTCTTATATACTCTGTCATTGAAACTGATTTTGTGATGTTCGGTATGTTCTCATTGTTGTAGTTCCAAGCCCAGTTTATTCACTGCATATCTTTCTCACTTTTAAGAAGTGGTTTTGTGACATAGCCATAAAGTATTTCCTTTTAGACCTAGGATCATTCTTAATAACTTAAAAAGAAGTCTGTGTTTGCCAATCTCAGTTCCCTCTGAAGATTATCTTAAATGGTATGGCAGTAGAATTACTAGTGGATCTGGAAATTATAAGAAGCAGTTGTGATTAGAATGAATGAAGGGGTGTGAAATCCTTACAGCATCCAAATACTGATGACTATTTATTGGATATTGGTACAAGCATCATCTATCTGGTTTCTTATTTGTAACACCTGGTGAAGATATGTTGTGGCTTGCATGCCCACCAGACTCAAAAATTGAAATGGTACTGTGTAAATATTATTGCTACCAGTTTCCAGCATGATATGTATTCTGTCAATGTTACTTGCACACAACAGAGTTTACCCAATACTTTTAGTTGTACCACCCCCTAAAATCCGACCAATTTTTAAATGACCATCTATTACACCTTGTGATATCATTGAGGCTTTTTGACCTCTCAGAACACCTATTGGTGTCTTCCTCAAAATTTTTGAAAAACATATCCACCAAAATATGGTCTAGCCACTCCTCTTTAGCCTGCCAGTATTCCCTGTGGCTACTGTCAAGGTAGCCACTGGGAATACATGACCATGCAGGTGGGGCCTGGTTAGGTTTCCCAGTTTAGGTGACTCATTCTGGTTAAAACGGTCTCTGTAGTGAGGCTTCACCCAAGACCTCAGGATAAATTAGCAAGTGCAAACTCAGCCCTTCAGAACCTGGGATTCATGCTCACAACAACTAGATATGATGCTCCCCCACTTCTCCTGCCTGTTAAACAGAAATGGGTGATGTGTCAGCCCTTTCAGGACATGCACAATTGGTTAAGGTCAAGCAACTATCTGTCAACTTTGCAGTTTGAGTGGAAATGTTTGATGTAGCCCATTCATAATTACCACACCAAACTAGTTTGTGTACCGCACCAATCAATTAAGATCAGAGGTCATATGCCTGGTGTCAGTGCCTGGTGTAATTATCTGGTAATTTGACATGGCAGGGGGGGGGGGTCAATGCCCCTTTCCAGCATTACAAGGCAGTACTAAGTAAAGCCTGCCAATTAAGGTTTTTCCAGCACAATTAGGGCATTTTGGGGTATTATTATTATTATTATTATTATTATTATTATTATTAATAATATTATTATTATGTATAGTTTTCTTATGACTGCTGTTTATTAAACAATTAAGGTCAGGTATTTTATTACCATCAGTTTATCACACACACTTAGGTGTGATGCATGCACCCAGCTTATCCTTATTGGGCTGGGAGTCCGATGGGTTTGCTGGAGTTTCTACCCCTGAGTCCCCCATGGGCTCATATTGCTCCACCACTCAATAATAATAATAATACTTGCTACTTACTGCATGGTTTAACGTCTTCTGTTCCCAGCAGCTGGGGTTGGACGTCTTCCTGTCTTGTTTATGTTGGTTTTTGATTGCTGTTTTCCAAGCTTTCTGGTCGGTTGCTGGATGCTCTGTGATGCCCAGTCTGTGCAAGTCAGCATTGATGCAGTCCATCCATCTTTTTTTAGGTTGACCACAGTTTTTGCTTGCGGTTTCAAAGGTCAACATTTTGTGTTGCCATGAGTCAGCATCCATTCTCCTCACATGACCAGACCATCATAATCTAGCACACCTGAGTGTAACTAGCAATAAAAATAATAATCATCATCATAACATATCACACATTTCTGTTTAACAGGTGGAAGTAGTGGGGGAGCATCATATCTAGGTGCCATGACCATGGATCAATTGTTCTAAAGGGCTGAGTACCAAGTTCTTACTTTGTTACTTAGCCCTGAGGTCTTGGATGAAGCCTCACTACAAAGACCGTTTTAAGCAGAATGGGTCACCTAAACTGGAAAACCTAAACAGGCCCCAACTGCAAGGTCATGTGCTGTTTTAATTAATATCGATATTGCACACACTTGGGTGTGATGCATGCACCCAGTTTACCCTTATTGGGCTGGTAGTCAAATGGGTTAGCTGGGGTTTCTACCCCTGAATCCCCCATGTTCTCGTATTGCTCCACCACTCACAAATAATAATAATAATTTGTCTACATAAAGAACCAATTTTTATCCTTTTTAACTAAGTTTGTTTTAGTTTTAACATCATTTTCTCCCAGTAACTGGGGTTCAAACAGTGCTCTTCACAGGGATATGGATTTGGCAGTGAGGAATTTATTGGCCAGATGCCCTTCCTGATGCCAATCAATGGCTCTTTCTTTTGTGAATTTCCAAAGTCGCCCACTTGGGGAATCCAATCCGGAATTAAATGCAGTTGCAATAGTTATTAATCCACACCACAGCTCCTCCTTTTCTACCAACTTGTATATATTTTTGTTTTTTACTTTATTATGCTCCACATTTATTTACAATTACTTACAGGGTCACACCCAGTGGCCTAAGGCAACCAAAGTTTTTAAGAGACGTTTTTACAAACAATCAATACTAAATAAAATAAGCTATGCAGATATAAAAATGCAAAACACGATCATCAAAATTAGCAAAAAGGCGAATTCCTTACAAAATCAGTACAGAAATATATGTTAAAATAGTATTATATATTAATTTAAACTTTCGTATAAAAAGAAAATTTAAAATTGGCCAGAGAAAACAAATAAAAAATTATTTCAGAATTTTCAGATTGAAAGGGTTTTACGTAAGATATGAGCTGTGCTAGTTATAACAATTTTTTGAATTTCTTGAAGCTGTGGTTCCCCAGGTATTTTGTCTAAATATTTTTGTGTGCCTTTTTTATCATCCCTAATGCACCTACTATCACGGGGATTATTGTGATTTTGAGTTTCAACATTCTTTTAATTTCGATTTCCAAGTCCTTATACTTGCTAAGTTTGTCAAACTCTTTCACAGCAATGTTTCTGTCAGTTGGTATACTCATATCTATCAAGGTGCATATTTTTTATTTTCGATCTTTAATTACCATGTCGGGTCTGTTGGCTTGGATAGTCCTATCTCTGTTAATCGGGAAATCCCAAATAATTCTAACGTCCTCTGAGTTATTATTATTATTATGATTGTTAGTAGCATTATTATTATTATTATTATTATTATTATTATTATTGTCGTCTATACAAGGAGGTTCCTCTCTTTTGGTTGTTCCTCTCATTACTTCACAATTTTTCAACAGAAGCTTGCAATCATTTCGAATCAGCTTCATCCAAGGATCAGTTATTGTAAAACAGAACAAGATCTTCTTGTGCAAAATCATTATCTGATCATCGTCTGCCTTTTCTTCTTTATCCAGGGATATAATCTAGCATTGTTACCAGCTCTATTCCCACAGCATGACCCAAATATGACAACCGCTTCCAGTTTGTAGAACTGCCTTGATCTACTCTATTGCAGATTTGTTAGCTGTCGATAGAGATATCAATTACCTTTGTCAGTAAAATAATTTAAGAGCCGATTTTTTCCATCAGCTTTGGGAAGAACCAGCGTTCCCATCCGTTTTCATGACTTTTACAATTGACTAATTTTTATTTTGATGCCCTCTAGCATGCATAATTTTCGTCAAAATAGACGTTATTTTAAGTTCTATTCATCGTTGGTATTTTTTGAATTGAGTGGGGATCGTTATTTATCGTTCCGTTCAACTAGGATTTGCCACCAAAACGAAAGTTGGGCACAGAAGACCCACAAAGCCCCAGGTTTTTGCAGTTAATCCCACCCACCAATCGGAAGTTCGTTTTCTGCGCATAGTGCATATTAATCTTTGTAAGTGAGTGTGAGCGTTGATTAAAAAGTGCCGGATATATCCTTGATTTATTACACAGTGTTCTTAAGTTGTTATGAAGCTTGATATCCTTTTCGTGTCACACTCGAGTAATAAATGCTCTATTAACCATTTCAACGACTTTTAAACCTCTTCAGACAATTTCTCTTCTTTTGGCTACAAACCTTGATTATCTGAAAGAAATCTAGCCTACTTTCACCCTGTTCCCTGCTCTTAAACGACGCAAGCAAATCGTGAAGTTCGTTTTTGTAATTATTATATTTCCCTGTCGAAGATAATACCATTGATTCAGGATCCTGTTTAAGGGGAAAATCTCGCTGTGAAGGAAATAAGTTTCGCCTGAGAAAGCTATCAGTATATCGAAGCCTATCGTTTATCATACTATCTTTGGTGTGAAATGGTTTCCGCTCTTTTGTTGCGCTTAGCAATCAAGTTCTATAAAATACGGAGCCAGTTATTATTTTTCCTTCTCATATCCTGTTGGATTCTATTTTTTGTATTCTTTTGACATTTAAGTAATCGCCACAACAATACGTCTCACCATTATAAGTAAAGATAGAATAATGCTTTTGGTTAAGATAGCCCAAATGCCGGTAAGCCTTTGACCGATGATTGCTTTGTCTTATTTCTGTGGCCAGTTCAGTTGCTCTACTGTCTGAAGAAGAAAAAAAGGCTCTCTTTTGAAAGCATTAAAACTTCAACGGCTGATATATCTAGTTAAATCTCTCTCGGAAAGCAGTGGCTAAGATTTATCAAGATGTAAGTAGTATCTTAATTCATTTGAGTCATCATGAGGTGGGTTTCACCTCATCTGCATCTTAACGTAAGGTGTGCACTTGTGTAATGATGGTGTATCCGGAAGGTGACAACCAAGGCAATTAGTGATAATTGCATGCTTTGGATGCATTTAACTTTTTATATTGTATGAGATTAGGAGCATATTTTTTTTCGTAAACAAATGGCATTGAATAGTAAATATCGTTGGTTTGTAAAGGTAATACTAATTTTGAATTTATTTATTTCTCGTGTCTGACGTATCATACACCCAAGACACTTATCATGTCTTCTTTTTTCAATGAAGCAAACTTGATTGAAAATTACAAGTCGGTTTTCTTGTTCCTGTTGACAGATTTAAAAATGTAATGATCTCATCCTAAAAACTCGACAGCGATATTCCCTAACAGTCAGCAAATGAATTTGTTTATTTTTGTATTGAGATCCACATATTGTTCCTACGACAATAATATACCCATTTAGCAAGAATATTGCTCATCTGAAAAAGTGGATGTTAATTTCTACTAGCGTTTGGACAAATAATCCAAAATAACCAGTTCAGATAACAGATCAGTGACCCTGCTGGGTAATAGTGCTTTATTGGGAAGTTAGAAAAAACGACATGTACAGAAAATAGTGTATTATTGAAGATCAACTGATTGGATATATTTCTGTTATCGTTCCATTTGATTTACTGGACAGTTGCGTTCAAAGAGAAAGCGAATTATCTTCACCCTGCTTGGTGTCATAGCTCTTCACAGTGTAAAGTTGTGTGTAAAACGGATTAGAGGAAAATGTTCCCGTTTGAACCAAGCAAATGACCAAGAAGCTTTGAATGAAAGCACCAACGGAGTGACCTCAGCTTTTCAGGTTTAAGAGCCTGATAACTTGGACTTTGGATAAAACATAATCTAAGCACGCCTTTGGTTTTAAGAGGTAACACTACACACGTTTTCGATTTTAGAATACTATAGAGCCACGTTATTATTCTTGGAAGATTTTTATATTTAAGCTTGAATATATTCTTATTCTTATTATTATTTCATAATTTTTATACAGGAAAATCGTAATTAGTAAATTTGAAATACTGTTCTCCCTACGAGACCTTAACAGATACGCAGATGGTATTTTGTCCGTATCAACTTAGGGTAACTGGCGGAATAATGTACAGATTACATTGAAAGTATATTTCGCCACTTATTGTAGAGTTAACCTGTTGTTGGGTTTCTCTTTCTTAGTTTCATTCTCCAACTGCTTCAATTTCCGAGACGTGTATAAACTCAGTAGGCTGCCTCTTGTTAAGAAGAAATGAACCCGGGCACAGTACATCCTAATACCTAGGTGTTCATGCTTAAAGCTCCAGGGCAGTAATCTTACAATCAACCACTCAGCCACAACTGCTCCATAATATTTTTAGCCCACCTTTATCATTTCTTTAAAGAACTTGGCAAGTGTTGCCTTCAGAGGATGACCAACAGTTTCCCAAATGATGGTGCACATTTTACTTTTTGGCGTTGTAATGGCTGGTATGTTTCTTAAGCACCGAAGGGGAAAAATTCAAAATTCATCATCACAACGTCTCTTTAAAGCTAATTCTTAACTTTTCCTGGTTTTGAAACTTTGTTGTTCATACAAAGGTCATATGATGACATTTAATTAAGATTACAAAGTAGTGTCTCATTTCTTCATCCTGTCAGTATATCTCAACCATTGTTTGTTTCAGAATAATTTTTCTTGAATCTGGTGCTGGTGTTCGTAAATAATCATCATTATTACCATCATCAAACTTTTCAGGCGTACGTAATTCCACAGTGGTATAAGGACAGCCTCTCAGATTTTATTTTGACATAAACTTTTTATTTTATGGTGTTCCGGATGTAGTCTATATATTTCAAATCTATTCTTTTTATTTCGAACCTAGTCAATTTATTTCGAACATTGCCTATATATTTTAGGACCTTTTAAATCATGACCACCCATCTCTCTAGTTATTCAGCTTCTTTGTTAAGTTCCTAAGGTTGCTTTTGTTAATGGATCGTATTTCACAAATTTGAACTGTTTTCCCCCCATTTTTTGCTTTAACTGATGAAATCAAGGCTTGGTGTTTTCAACAAGGATGGCCTTACTTATTTACTATGTTTTGCATAAGGAGATATAACGAGGAAATAGACACCCACACTAAGATATGGAACGTGTTTGGGCGAGCCTTCATGTATACTTTGCACTACAAAGTAGTGCAAAGTATACCACCCCACTTATCCCTAATGTTAGTACACATAAAATGGAAAATTTATGTTATAAAATGTGCATTAATATAAGGGTGAGGTTTGGACCATCATGCTGGCAAATAAAACAAAACAACATTGCAATCTACCAATCACAACAACATGGCGGTTTGTACACTCTTAGTTTGCTACATATTTTTTTCTATTTTCCCCCGAAGTCGTCCATTCTGAATAAATTTTATTCCATATTATTTTTGGTATCTTAAGCCGTTTCCAAGAAAACTCAGTTTAAAGGCTCTGATTTTAACCGGCTTTTAGTCCTGTAGTAAGGTGCTCTCGCTCGCTTGAACAATAATTATCCAGGTATGATATTCTTGAATTTGACACATCCTCCTTACAGAAGATTACCAACAGTTGCCTGATACGGCATTTCAATGCCATGCCCTTAAATTCACAGAGAAGTCTTAACCTTTTTGCAGAGGAAACGGATTATTAGCATTATTTATTAAATTACGATTTCCTTCTTATCATTTCCTGTCAGATCTTGCATTTTCGTTTTTTAAAACGTAAATTAAGATGTCTGAACAGGTTAGGTTTAAACGATAAATTTTCATAATACAAATCAATATTGAAGGATAGGAAAATATTTAAAATACTGGGGATTTTTTGTGATTTCAGGTTATTACAAATCATAGGGGCGTGTATTATATTCAATATATGAGATTGGTGGCGAGAGAGGAAAATGTAGCACGAGGGCTTCTTCGTTGCATCGGATTCAATGAGCCTATCCCAATGTTAAGTGTTAAGTTCTACTTCTGCCGTTGTCTACACTGTGTTAAGCAGAACAACATATTATATATTTTGGAAGGTTTTAAGTCAGTGGCTTTATTGGTTGTTGATAGTCTTTTGGACTGGCAGATGGTTAATTTTGTTAATCACAACGAACGTTAGGGTTCATAGGGAGAATATCGAAGCTCGATTCTGTGGTCTTCTTCGTTTTACTTCCAGGGTATTTATATATATATATATATATATATATATATATATATATATATATATATATATAGGGAGAGAGAAAGAGAGACAGACAGAGAAACAGTGAGAGAAATGCCATTTGACCATACCTGGTATTCTTTGCACATTTCATATGCTCAGTGTATATATATATATATATATATATATATATATATATATATATATATATATATAGAGAGAGAGAGAGAGAGAGAGAGAGAGACAGACAGACAGACAGACAGAGAGACAGACACACACACACACACACACACACACAGAGTGAGTGAGGCAGTGAAAGAAATGCTGCTTGACGTATACCTGATATTTTTTGCATATTTCATGTGCTCAGTAAGACATTTCTAATAATTGTCATTTTTCTTGTTGCATTGGATTGACTGCAAACCCCTCTTCCACAGCGGATCCCCTGTATTGCCATCAAATATTCGATTCGGATGGTGTTTGCGTCCGAGCTACCCAATTTTTGAATTCTCTTCCTTTCTTTTCTTTCTATGCTTGGTACAACTTACGATCTTTTGGAATNCTGGATTTTGTTTTATTTCAATTACATAGATATATAGAGGGAGAGAGAGAGAGAGAGACAGAGATACAGTGATAGAGAGAGTATGTGTCCATAACTGGTATTCTTTGCATATATCTGATGCTCGTTGTATATATATATATATATATATATATATATATATATATATATATATATATAGAGAGAGAGAGAGAGAGAGAGAGAGAGAGAGAGAGAGACAGACAGACAGACAGAGAGACAGACACACACACACACACACACACACACACACACACACACACAGAGTGAGTGAGGCAGTGAAAGAAATGCTGCTTGACGTATACCTGATATTTTTTGCATATTTCATGTGCTCAGTAAGACATTTCTAATAATTGTCATTTTTCTTGTTGCATTGGATTGACTGCAAACCCCTCTTCCACAGCGGATCCCATGTATTGCCATCAAATATTCGATTCGGATGGTGTTTGCGTCCGAGCTACCCAATTTTTGAATTCTCTTCCTTTCTTTTCTTTCTATGATTGGTACAACTTACGATATTTTGGAATACATAGTTAAGGTCAGCTTTATTCTTCTCTCCTTTGTTATTATGACCTTGTTTCATCCGTTCTGTGTTTTCCAATTTTGAATAGCCTCTTGACTTTTGACCCTGTTTTTGAGGAAAGTAAGTTTGAATGAACAACGTCAAACGATGCCACTGCACGAGAGAGAGAATAATTATTTTTCCACTAACATAGTAAAAAGATGTGACGAGGCTAAAATAGAAAGTAACATTAGAAAGAAAAGCCAAAAAAGAAAGGGAAAGGAAAAGTTGGGCAATAAGGAAATATTGAAAGAGGAAAGTTGGAAGGAAAAACACGAAAGGTGAAGGAACTTCTCAGGTTCAGTACTCATCGTGTCATACGGTGACTGTTAAACCGTTAGGAGTTAAAATACCTTTCCCACGGAGTAGTGAGACAGGTCCTGAAAAACGGCCCTTTGAAGGGTTTGCTAAAAATCTGTTGTCCTCATTCTATTGCTAAGTCTCCGCCGAGAAAAGTTGGTTCTTTGTATCGCACTAGAGGGTACCTTTTGCCAGAGACCATGTTGTATCTTTGTGAGCCTTCCACCCGCCCTACCATTCGTCCTTTTATCCTTCCTTGGATTGAGTACTGCTACCACATCACAGAATGTACCCTCTTCTCATTTTGATGTCCCTTGTTGAGTTCAGAGACGTTTGTAATTTAAGAGGCCTTGGTGTTGCTTTTTTAACTTGGCCTTAGTCTCGTCGACAAAATGTGACCTGTATTAATCTTTTCTATGGATATCATCCTGGGAAGTTTTCTGATGAGCTTCCCTTGCTTGTAACCAGGTCGGTTTGATGCATCTCGCGTTGTTCGTTTCTCTGAACCTCTAACAATTTCCACTCGTAATAAATCTTACTATTAATGTGTTTTTTCCCCAAACAGCTGAATTATACTTTTGAGCTTCCGAGTACCGTCCATATGACTTGATTGTTTTTAAAGACCAAAGTCAACTTATCTCTCAGCTTCTTTTTTTTTTTCTTTACTTGTTATTTCCGTACACGAAGTAGCTTTATGCTTTGCATGGTTCTTTACTATATAAAGGAAAAGAACAGCTGAATTTATTTATTTTATTTATTAAATTATTGTAAGAGTCTCCAATCTGTGGAACACTTTGCCACCAGATTGCTTCCCCGAGGACTACAACGTGGACATCTTCAAATCAAATGTCAATAATAGATTTCATTCATTCATTTATATTTTTCGTCTCTTTCACAATACTTATCATCATCATCCACCAGTCTATCCATCTCATTAACCCTCATTCTTGAGTGGCTTTTAGACTTGATGTATAATGACTCACAAGTACATAAAAAAGCGTCTCTTAAGTCACTTACTGGAGTGGTCATTATACATCAGTGGAGTTAGACGGATCATTTTAAAGCTCGTCTTGTTGAGCTTGATATTAAACAAGTATTTTGGTTCAATACCGTATGATCGAAGTGATGAAGAATTTAAAGGAATAGCTTTTTCTATTTTGTTTTGTTTTGTTTTAAGGGATTTTTTTGTGGTATCAAAACTAACGACGAGTTCTTCCAGTTGTTGGTAAGGACGGTGAGACTTCATGCAGCCCTGTATTCTGTATGACACATTCCTGTTAATAGATGCGCTATGTAAGTTCTCTTTGTGCACAAGACTGATATTTCGTTTATGGTCAGTAATGGTATGTGTTGATATTTGCCCTTGCTTGTTATTTGAAAGTAAGAGTACACAAGAAATGACGTAGAGCTTTTAATAGCCCAGTTTCGGGGCAGATATTTATTGTTTACCACGAAGTAATTTTGCAGTTAAATGTTTGTCCTTATTTGATTTGATTAAGATTATTTTTAAAGTAGTGTAATATAGAGTTGATGTCTCCTGAAAGCCACAAATTACTCGAGAAATAGACAAAACTTTGAAAAATAGACAGACGTTGTCTGCACGTATCCGTCTATTACACCCTCTTGGTTTCGAACATCATCATCATCATCATCATCATCATCATCATCATATTCGGTTTAACGTCCGTTTTACATGCTAGCATGTGTTGGACGATTTCTTGAAATTGACTTCCAAGTTATCCTATCCTTCACCAGGTCTCTGCTGACACCTTTTTCTTTCAGATCCATCCTTATCACTTCCTCCCATGTTTTCTTTGGTCTTCCTCTGCCAGTGGTTCCTGTCACCTTGATTGTTCTGCATCTACTTGACCAAGCATTCTTGTCCATTCTCTCCACATGACCAAACCAACGAAGCCTCCTATTCTGCATACAGCTTCCAATACTGTCCAGATTCAATCTCCTTCTGAGTTCATTAGAACTGAGCCTGTCCTTTAGACTTACGTTGCACATCCATCTTATCATTCTCATGTCATTCCGCTCCATGCAGCTGACATCTTCAGCTTTCACTGGCCAAGTTTCACTGCCATACATCATTGTGCTACGTACACATGCCTGGTAGACTCTACCTTTGGTAGGTAATGGCAGAGCTCTGCTGGTTAACAATGGCATCAGCTCCCTGAACTTACTCCATCCACTGTTAACCCTTGCTGTAACACTTGCACCAGCTCCCCCCTCGGCTCCAAGGGTGTCACCAAGGTACCAAAACTTCTGGACAACTTCAATTTTCTCACCCTCCAAATGCACTTTATGTAGGTCTAAGTCACAGGTTGCCTCTCCTTCTTTGCACCTCTTGCAGCTAAAACGGTTAGTTTCTGTCAGTTTGCCCTTTATTCCACTGCACCGTTTATGTACCCAGTGCTTGCAAGTACCACAATAGATTGAGTTGCTCCCAACTCCCTTCCCACAGACTGAACAGGGAAACTTTCCTTTCTCCAATGGCTTTCCTAAATTGCAACCACTGACCATCACTTTTGTCTTGCCCATGTTCACTCTCAAACCTTTACCTTCCAAACCCTTCTTCCAAGTCTCTAACTTAGCAAGTAGACCATCCAATGTCTCACTGGAGGGAACCAGGTCATCTGCATATAGCAATTCCTCTGGGAAACCCTTTCGAAACTCTCTTGACAGTGCTTCCAAAACACAAATAAAAAGCAGTGGACTTATTACAGATCCCTGATGAACCCCAACACCATCACTAAAACTTTCACTTTTTTCGAACATGTTATTTCGAAATAATGACATGGATATTACAAATGTAAAATTGAAAAATTTTACAAATATTCTTTGTTAAGTTATGGGGTATCTGTATTCAAAATACCCAAGAAGGAATAGTTGAATTTTTTACTGATAATCTGTGTGTGTGTATATATATATATACATATAAAATTTACATTAGCATTATACAGTATATTTCGGATAATCGCAATTCGGATTTTTCACTATATATTTCAACCTGATAACCGCAATTTTTTGCACGTGTGATTTCGGAGATTTCGGTTAATCGCAATGCGCTGCTTGCGAACTCGGGTCAAAATTTCAGTTAAATATTGTGCAAAAGCCACAAATCCTTTGGAATTTCAAAGTCCAGAAAGCAAACTGTGCTCACATCCTTCTTCAAGTCGAATTAAACTATAATACATGTAGTACATTGCAAAAAAAAAACAAAAACTAAAAACGATAAAACGACAAAAAACAAATGCTTTTTAATGAGGCCATAGTGCAATTAGCATTATGACGGTCCCCAGCCCGTTGAAAATCAGAGGGAAGTGCATTTTCGGTTAAACGCAATTTCGGTTAATTGCAATTTTTTCCGTGCAACCGAGGCATTGTGATTATCCGAAATATACTGTATAATATGTTTAAATATGCCTCATACTAGTTAACTAATTTACCTAGCTCTTTGAAATTAATTAGCCCTGCATATTGTTATAGTTTATATTTACCTGACTGTTAATTGTTAAATTTGGGATTTTATTTATTATTTTACCGTATTTCATCTTGTGCTTATTTAAACCCCGGTTCTACTCCAAATCCCCACATAATGTGAGGGCGTGTGCTTTTGGGTGTGCAAATACTAGTCATTTTGCTATGGTCCATGTTTTTTCATGATTGTCACAATATCTGCGCTGACGATATTTAAATACGAATAAGGGAGGGGGAGGGGGAGTGTCTGAAAATTTAAAAAACTTTAATGATTTATGCTTGGTCGTTCAGTAGTTGTAACATACACCATACATTTTTGCGTACTCGAAAGGAGGTGATTTGTTTGAATGTGGTGCAGTGTTTGAACCAGAGCTGAGGCCCCCAAGCTTGGTTATTAGGTAGTTCAATCCATCAGAAAACCAACATCAGACAAACACCTTTTCAAGCACCAGGCATTGCCCTATCCAGAAGACCCGCAACGCAAATTTATAAATCATCCCCAGTGATATTGGAACTCAAGCTTACACTGATATCTATTCCAGCGGCAGTTCCATTCGTCAAGAGGGAAGCTGTGATCAAGAACGTACATTCTGCTCGAATGTTAGCTGTCTTAATAATAGCCAGATAAATTTCAATTAACACGCGCAGATACTAGTATTAGTGAACGTGAGAATAGTCAGGGAATGGTTGGGAAAGTTGACGCGTCCACCCAGAAAGCGGCATAAATACTCGTTCAACGTGCTGTGCCTGACTGGTAGGCTTTCAGTCGGGAAAAACCCCGTGAATATGGACATCTGGTTGGTGAATAAAACAACTGAGAGCTTAGATTTAGAGTTAGTTGTTGGTTTTTTGGGGGGTGGTGGTGGTGGTTTTTTGTTGTTTCTTTGGGTTTTTTTTAACATTTTGTTGATGGTGTTTCGTTATGGCCATAATCATCTATTTGCCTTTTACACTCCCCTCCTGTTTGTTTTAGAAATGGCCCAGGGATGTGCTTTTTCGATGGCAGTAAAAGCAGCTGATCCAAGGTCATCTCCAGTTGCCTTCTTCGATGTTGGTCACAACAAAGGCCTTCTTTTTGTATTATATTGCCTGCGAGAGCGCGAAGAACTTTGTGATGTAATATTACAAGTTGGAGGAACAAAAATCCCAGGACATAAATTGGTCTTGGCTGCCAGCAGCCCATACTTTCGTGCAATGTTTACAAGTAAGTGCAGATGCATTTTTGTTTTTCATTTTTGTTTTAGATATTTTTTATTTCTTTTATAAGGCAACTTGTAGGTTTTAAAAATTTAATCACGTTTCAGCTAGAGCCAGTGACTGAGTATCTTTCCGCTCCCCCTCCTTTGGCGGGGAAACGGCGGAAGAATACTGATATCTGGCTAAATCAGAGACATGCACGTGTGACTTGAATTTTAATGGCCTGGCGGCTCCTAGTATATATTTTTACCAAGCACAATTTTTAAGGCACTTTGTAACACAAAAAACCGACATAAAAATAATGTTTTTAGTTTTGAAATTTGTTGTCACATTTTACAAATTTTTGGTGAGCTTCACCCTCAGCACACTATCAATTACATCACTGAAGCTTTACGATTTGTACATTCCCATGCTGGCTTTGTATCCAGTTTTTCTCTGTGTATATTCCATTGTTTTGGTTTCGTTTTCATTCCTCTTTTTTTTCACTACCTCTGCTATACCAGCGATTTATAGCTTCATTAATGTATTTCTGAAATTGACGATTGAACGGTTTTGGAAGGGGATGGGTGGGGGGGGGGGGGCATGTTGTTGGCATCTTTATCTACTTTTGTATAATTTGTGTATTCACATTCGTCTGACATAGCATAGATTTCTCTTGTCTTAAGTGAATGGTCATTAACAGGGTTTTTGGTTTTGATTAATTTGCTTCAAAACAGCTTCAGTTGGTTTTGGTTAATTTTGGTATTGGTTAATCTTCTTCATCATCGTCATCTTCTTTCTTTTTCTTCTTCTTCTTCTTCTTCTTCTTCTTCTTCTTCTTCTTCTTTATCTTCTTCTTCTTCTTCTTCTTCTTCTTTATCTTCATCTTCTTCCTCTTCTTCTTTATCTTTATCTCCTTCCTCTTCTTTATCTTCATCATCATCTTCTTCTTCTTCCTTTACTGCTGTTGGTCCTGCATTGCATGGTCTGCCGCCCGGTCTTTGGGCTCAAGGTCACTCTTTATAAGGACTCTTCCTGACAAATGCCAAAGGAGCTCATACCCACCATCGCTTCTTCGGTCTTTTCATGGCCTTATTTCCTGGTACTTTACTTTCCAAAGCCACTTTTTCTAGGTGACCCTCCTCCCTGCTCCTCACATGCCCGTAGTATCTCATTCTTTTCTCCATGACCTTCTCATTGATGTCACTTACTCTCAATTCTCTTCTGGTGTCAGTACTTCTCTCTCTATCTCTCGGTGTCACATTCTTCTCAACATTCTCATTTCTGTCCATGCAGGGCCACCTGTCGTATTATCGTTATGTATGGCTTCACCCTGAGTTTCCTAGGTCTTCGTTAATCTTTTGGTTGATATTTCAATGCAGCTTCATTTATTACGTCACTGATACCTATAACTTTTTTGTAACGTAATACGTTCCAGCCTCAAAGGATATACAACATGTTAAAATGATCAAGGATGAAGATCTCACTTGGGAAAATGCCATACCAGACGGATAGAAGAAGTATTTCGAAACCTTGATTAGCAGAAAGAGAAACTGACGGCCAGTTCACTGAGCGAACAGGTGGTAAAATGGAGAAAGACGAAGTAAAGAGAGGTTTTAATCGCATAAAGAACGGGAAGGCAGTAGGCTCAAACGAGATCCCAGTCGACTTGTGGAAATGCCATAGTACTGCCTTTGCGCTGCAACTTTTCACACAGCCTTCAACAAGTTCATGATGCTAGAGAAAATGCCAGATAATTGGAAAAAAGCATCCTCGTACCCATCTACGAAACCAAGAGTGACATACTGTGTTGGTCTAATTACAGAGGCATAAAGTTGCTTAGTCACGCATAGGAGTTCTGGAGAATGATAGTAGATGGTAGGATAAGATTGGAACTAGAAATCTCTACAGAAGAATTTCGGCTTTATGCCCAAGCGAAACACAACGGATGCCATTTTTGCTTTGCGTATGACGGCTGAAAAGTATCGTGAGTGGTAAAAAGAGGAGCACTGTAAGTTCATTGATCTAGAGAAGACATTCGGCCGTTTACCAATGTCGGAGGTCCAGTATTGCATGAGAGAAAAAGGCGTATCTGAAAAGTATGTCATGTGTACAGCATATGTACAAAGGTTATGAGACTGTGATCTGGTGCGCGGTGGGAATAATCAAAGTTGATGTGGGCCTTCATCAAGGCTCGGCTTTAAGCCTTACACTTTTCTTAATTGTGTTTGGTAAGCTGACAGCGTTTGTGGGAAGAGAGCCTAGCCAACACGATGTTTGCCGATGACTTTGTACTGGTCATTGAGGAAAAGGAGGGAGAAAAACTAGAGAGGCGGAGAGAAACCCTCGAGAGAAAGGGGCTGAAGGTCAGCAGGTCCAAGACCGAACACGTCTGCGTCAACAAAAAGGTGGAGGCATCCCCCGATAAAAATAGCTTAAGATGAGGTTCGCGAGAAACAGAGTGTATTTAAACGACTCGATGATACAGTGCGATGGTGAGGGAGAAGGAAGGAAGAAATGTTAACGTCGGTGGTCAGGACGTCCCGGTGCCAGTCATAAGCAAAATGAATGAAACAGAGATGTACATCCTGCAGTGGTCACTGGGAATGGCCAGACGGGATATGGTCAGGAAGGAAGTAATCAGAGAAGTTATTGGGGCTGGAGAGATCTTAAGAAAGTTGCTTTAGGTCAGATTGAGGTGGTTTGGGCACGTGGAGGCGACAGACAAAAGAGTATGTTGAGCGAAGAGTTTTGGGGATGGGAGTACACTGTATGGGACGGAGAGGAAGACCGAAGAGATGATACGATTGTTAAAAGAAAGATATGTGAAGGATGGAGGTGGAGCTTGACGACCTGTGAAATCGTGGCCTTTGAAGAAGGAAGATCCTGTGGCGATCCCTGAACTGGGGGCAGCCGAAAGTAAGAGGAATAAATTGCAGGAAATTTGAATATTGCTTTTAAAATCAAGTTTACAGTTTAAATAATTACAAGGAAGCAGGGATTTTGTTTGAACATTCACTGTTAATTGTATGATCCAAGAGGGTACACGTTAACCTTTTGGGATAGGGGGGGCTGATTGTATCAGGGTGTTTTTTCAGTCCATGAAGTATGTTGACAAAATTTTTCAAAGAAACCCAATATGCTAACCAATTTTTAAAAGCCCAAAGTAATTAACTTTTGTTGCTTTTTATTAGCAATAGTGTTTAGAACTTTTTTCTTTCAAGAGAGCGTAATCCTTGCACAAAAATCTGCCTTCGCTCGGTAAAATGAAAAGGTCTGTGAAGATGTGACCCGAAATATATTAACTTCCTATCAATTTTGGACCCCAAATATATATATATATTTTATTTTTTTTTATCAGACCTCGAAATACAGATCCCAAATTTGTTTACCTGCCCCAAATATCAGGCCATAAAGTTGCACGTGATCACCTCCGTCCTCAAGGTCAACGACCCCCTCGGGGAGAGCTGTTTTGCAGCTGTCCTTCAATTAACAGCCCAATTCTTCAACAAAATGAAAGGTTTGCTGGAGAAGTAAAAGCAGAAAAGGTGCTGATATATTGTTAATGGAGGCCATCTCATATCTGGAGAACTGGGGATGGACCAAGAGTAGTTCATAGCAACAAGTTGGTAAAATAGATGTAAAAGCTTTATCATGTCATGAGTCGTAAGCTTTTTCTGAGCTACGTTTCGAGAGATACTTCTCCCATCGTCAGGCTCCTGACAATGGGAGAAGTATGCCTGACGATGAGAGAAGTAAGCCTAGAGAAGTAAACGTAGCTCAGAAAAAGCTTACGACTCATGACAGGATAAAGTTCTTACATCTATGGCTTCCTCTGAGTCCATCAAGCTCAGAATTTTCAAGATTATTAGGGAAAGTTGGTAAAATATATACGATTCATGGTAAAAGATCTGCCATTTGCGATAAATCATAGCAACCAACAGTGGAAACCAGTCATGATAGCCTGACCACTTTGTCGTGATGGTGATGATAAATTTTACTTTTAAACCAATGAGCATCAAAACAGAAGAAAATGACTCTAATTTCTATTTCTTTATTGGGTTGAACTCTTTAGTGGTTTCTCTGTATTTTTAAAGGCACATGGTAATAGTGTTTAAACAGACTCACGTTTTGTGTTTTATTTTAGAAGGGCCTTTGGAACGTTTTTGGGGGAAACAAAAACACAGATTTTTTTAATGAATAAATAAACTGCACGTAAAAGTCATTTAGGCTACACTTTCTTTTTGTTTTTATTAAAAGTGATCCATTTTAATCATCTTTAGGTGTTTATGAAGTGGTAGGCAACTTAAATGAGTCTTTATCGTCGTCAATGAGCCATGTACAAGTCAAGTTTATGTGACCCTACACCTGAACTTCACCAATCGTTTTAGCTACTATTAGCCTCCTCGACAAATGATCGATAATTATCGATTATTTTTAATCAGAGAACAATCATACAACAATTAATAGGCCGTGAGCTGACTTCGTTTTTAATAACTGGTCGTTTTAATAATAATTAGGTGTTGGTAAAACGGTAGGCTCTTTCAAGACAAGCTTTTTGATTAAAGTTCCCCACAGAGAGATCAAATTCATGTAACAGAGCACCTAGAGTTCGCCTATCTCTTGAATTGCTGTCAAGCGCTTCAACAATTTCTCAGAAACCAAAGCAAAAAGTTAATACGACGTGAGCTAATTTCGCTTTTGGAGACTTGTCACTTGAGAATTGCGTGTGTGCAAAGTTTGCGGAAATTGGGTGCAGTTTTAATAACTAAGGCTATGTTAAGTTGGTCAATACATCATTTTCGGACAGAAATTTAATGACCAAGGAAATAATCAAGACCTGGATGGTAAAACTTTGCCTTGCAGAACTGTTGGGGCGCGTGCATGCGCGTGTCGCAATGAAATTCGCGATAAGGGTGTGTTGCGCCTCGTTTTCCGCCTTTCTCCCTACCCTAGACTGGGAAATGCTGGGCCAGCTACCGCCACAAAATCAATATCAGTACTTTTTCATTTGTAAGTAAAGTTAATCTTTGTCTGTTTTCTGCAAAAAATGGACAACTGCAGGGTAACCAGAGCATAACTTTTGATAAAGACCGCAAAGCTTATGTAATATAGAGCCCGGTCTCTCCGTCTTCTTCATATACCGTATCATCTGTTTAGGGCCGCGCGACACAAGCTGTACTTAAGCATACCACTTTACCTCCCTAGCTTTTCAGGTGTGTTACATATTATTTACCCAGTTTTGCAAGCATAATGTGGCATTTAAAGTAACTCCCACAATTAAGAGGCACAGAAATCGTTATCCTTATCACAAAAATTGCCATCGTTTGCTTTTACTCTTGCTAAACCAGTATATATTATCAGTTTGGTGCTACCCTCAGGAAGAATCAAGAGTAACAAATGGTTGTACCCCAAGTTCAGGTTAACTGGAAAATGACTCGTAAAATAAACGTTACCTTTTGTTGCTTCTGAAGATTGATCAGGAGCTTCTCGAAACAATTATCAAGACCATACCCGGGTTCTCTTAATAGGTACAGTTCCCGAATTATATTGCTGCCATTTATTCTACATTAACGATTCATATCTATTCAATGATTCAAGTCTGAAGTGCAGGATAGTCAGGGGACACCTTTTATACTATTGTAATGTTAAAACCCCAGAGTTTCGTCTTTTTGTCGCACAGTATTCGTTGGTAGAGTGAGTTAAACTTGTCTTATTCCCAATGATTCCCTAATGAGGGCTTTGGTTATGTTTCTACTTTATAAGAAAGTTTTTTGGTCGCTATGGGAGATGACTTTGAATTGTGCCTTTCGCGAGGTTAGTTTCGAGAGCTTTATTATGTAGTGGTTGAATTTTTTAGACTTGCGAGGTATAAAGGGGTCTAGTAGGGTGTCACATTACATATAACTCGCTTTAAAGCCCATTAAATACCCTTCAAAAGTGATCTTCTGGACTTTTGCTGGGTAATTATAAACAAACCTGTCTCAAGAGGATATTCCACAAGCGGGCGTAAATAGCCTCGCATCCAGACAATGCGACAATAAAAATTAAAGTGCGGTTTCAACTATGACTAACTATAAATGGAAAGACCTCAAAAACTTTAATGTAGATGTTAATAAGGCGCCAAACATAGTATTTCATTACTGAGCACGTCGCCAATTGATACATATCTCTTAATTGTTTTCCAGTTTAGTATAATCTTGACAAGTTTTTTTAGCCAAACGATACATCCTCGTTGTGAAACAGAGGCCAAACAAATAAGCCCAACGGTCTTTTTGTCCAAACCTTAATGAACGTCGCCAGTGTGCCTGTTCTTCTTTAATAAAATCTCCTTCTACGACCTTAATTTTTAAAAATTACACCAAAAAAATATTAGTTCAAACGAGGGATAAAAGGGAACATAATACTTGATTAGTAAGAATATCAGCACGCCTTATTATCAATGGGATAATTAAACGTCAGTTTGCCAATAATATAAAACAAGGTACGAAAAACGAATTGTACCTCGAGAACTAAAATGACGGAAGATTTTCCACACCTAGCCAAAGTACACCTGACTTTTTAATGGTTAAGAACTTACACAAGGCATAAAGCCTTGAACTGGATGGAACTGTGAAAAGTAATAGGAAAAGAAAGAGGTCAGGCTACGAGACAAAGAGCTGATCCTTGACTCGCCAAATGTTCCTTCGTTTTGTATGATGAACAAATAAACTCGAGAGGTGAGTGTGAAAGAGAGAGGGAGGGAGAGAGAGGGAGGGAGAGAGAGAGAGACAGACAGAGAGAGAGACAGATAAACACACACACACACACACACACACACACACACACACACACACACACACACACACACACAGTGTGAGTGAGTGTGAGAGTGTGGGCCAAATTATTCCACAATCTCTCTGTCCGAGGAAAGAAACTACATTTATAAAAATATTTACGATAGAAAGCAACAACTTTTGTAAAAATACAAATGGAAAATAGTTTATTTTTGGTGCACTTCGGCGAACTCGTGTCTACTTTGTCACTTATTTGGTTTGCTCATTTGACACGCCCACGAAATTAGCAATCCTCAACCATGGATTACGATGCTATTTTTGTAGTTGCAAATAATAGACTTGTTGTTATCTTAAAATCTCCACTCCTATATCCATGTGGGGTATACTTTTATAGTTTATCAGCCGCTGTACGCTTTAGTGTAAGAGATTTAGCTCGAATGAAAAACAGTTTGAATTGCTGTCGAAACCTGTTTGTTATCTCTGTACTACGTACGTGTGGTTTGGCGGGTCTTTTTGTATTATATTCTAAATTAAGGCACGCCATGTCCATAGCGTTCCATTGCACCCATGTGATAAAGCTTCCATTTGTTTGGTTCGCCTTTGCCCTAATGCCTCCACAGGCAGTGTCATCGAAGTACGTGTTAAGGGTGTTTTTGATGCAACTTTTGGTCCTTTGTACGTGGCCAAACCCCAACAACCAGAAATAATAAATAATGTTGGTTTATGACAATCCCATGTTTTATTCCATGCCTCTCGCAATCGAACCGTTGTGTGCACCTTGCAACTACTTACGTATGCCCGTGTATATCGTGTGTTTGTAATGTGTCAGCTATAAAAACAGGTATTACAAAGACACCATACCTTTAAGGAGTGACGTTTTTGAGCGAAAGCTCAGTTGATGGAGCTGGTAAGGGCATACTTAAGGCCGACATTGACAAATTCAAACTCCTCGTGCCTTTTCCCTTTTTTCTCTCTCTCTCTCTCCTTGTTATTTGTCATTTTGATTTTAGTTCTTTTCCTGACCCACCCCAGGTGTGTGAATGAAAAGTGTTATAGCATAAAAACAAAGTCAACTTAATTCCTTTGCGTCTGTTTTGAATGGTGTGTGGCCAACAATAGGGATATGATAAAAAAATGGCGTAGCCAAGCAGAAGTAGAAGGGGAAGTAGAAAGACAAAGTGTGTATGAAAGAGGGAACGGAAGGAGATAGAGATAGTGAAAAAAAGTAGAAACACACAGAGAAGGTAGACTGAAAGATGGATGAAAGAACGAACGGAAGTTTGTCGTTAGAAAGGAATATTTGCTTTTGGGGGTCAACCAGTACATCCGGAAGGCTTCCAGTATGAAAAATGACAACTCGCATAAAAACAGGACTTAAGTGTGTAAGAGTATAGTTGCTTATCACTACACGACATCCTATTGATCAGTATTTGATAAGATTGACCTTTTTGTTTGTGGAACGGGCCTTCTTTTACTGATAAAAGCTTTAATCTATTTTTTAGATGGACTTGCTGAAAGTAAACAGGAAACCGTTACGTTAAACGACTTGAATGAAAAGGTCTTTCTGGAAATCATCGACTTCTTCTACACTGCAAAAGTAGATATACACGAGGGAAATGTACAAGATCTGCTTTCTATGTCGGGTCTTTTTCAACTGACTCGACTTCAGGAAGCATGCTGCGAATACTTAAAGCGACAGATTGATACCGAGAATTGTTTAGGTAGGAGTTGTTATTGGTTATGATCGTGCTCATAAGTATTGCTATAACAGCTATCATGTCATTAAGTGTGCAATTCCTAAAGAACCAGTCATTTTTACATGAGTGCTTACATAAGAGTTTAGTACTGTAAAAGTTGCTTCATTTCTGACCGTCATTTAACTTGCTTTTCAAATCGTCATCATTTTACATATGTTTAATTTATTTATATTAAAATACCGAATACAGATATACAAATATTACAATACTATTCATATTAATTGATATGTGTATATATATATATATATATATATATATATATATATATATATATATATATATATATATATATATTAACAACGCAAACAAACCTATTTTTGTTATCCTATGCATTAAACACACACATATGACCCACAGGAAATACATATTAATACTTGCTTTTACAAGGAAGAGTCTCCAGTGGAAGTTTTGTTCATTTTTGTGATAATCTTCCATATTTACCAGTTTAAGCTCCCAAGACAGTTTTTGAATGTTATCCCATTTAGTATGGATTTTGGTCCTGTCAAAAAAAACCATAACATAAACTTGCAGGGTAAATACCTTGCCTACATAATGCCTAATCTATTTCATTAAATATTTACTATCATCTGGATTAAGACTTGATGTTTTATGTCTGCAGCGTTTTATATCATTCCTGTTGGACCAAGGCACTGCCACTTATTTTAGCAGCCATTTCGCGGTTTTTAAAGAGGTGGCTTTTAGAAGTATTGGTGTGCCTCCACCGTCAATGCACACAAGAAAGGAAAGTATTTGCATCCGCAAAGCGGCTTATACTTTCTCCTGCGTTTGCCTGTTTGTGCAAAATAACTCCAGAAGTTATGAACGTATTTCTGTAAAATACTCAGGAAATGTTGATGGTAGGACAAGGAAGAACTGATNTATATATATATATATATATATATATATATATATATATATATATATATATATATATATATATATTAACAACGCAAACAAACCTATTTTTGTTATCCTATGCATTAAACACACACATATGACCCACAGGAAATACATATTAATACTTGCTTTTACAAGGAAGAGTCTCCAGTGGAAGTTTTGTTCATTTTTGTGATAATCTTCCATATTTACCAGTTTAAGCTCCCAAGACAGTTTTTGAATGTTATCCCATTTAGTATGGATTTTGGTCCTGTCAAAAAAAACCATAACATAAACTTGCAGGGTAAATACCTTGCCTACATAATGCCTAATCTATTTCATTAAATATTTACTATCATCTGGATTAAGACTTGATGTTTTATGTCTGCAGCGTTTTATATCATTCCTGTTGGACCAAGGCACTGCCACTTATTTTAGCAGCCATTTCGCGGTTTTTAAAGAGGTGGCTTTTAGAAGTATTGGTGTGCCTCCACCGTCAATGCACACAAGAAAGGAAAGTATTTGCATCCGCAAAGCGGCTTATACTTTCTCCTGCGTTTGCCTGTTTGTGCAAAATAACTCCAGAAGTTATGAACGTATTTCTGTAAAATACTCAGGAAATGTTGATGGTAGGACAAGGAAGAACTGATTAATTAATAGTGTTAATTTTGATCACCGTCTGGATTATGTGGGGAGGTTTTACAGGATTGCTCTTTGGTTCTTTCTTTTTGGTGGGGGGGGGTGGGGGGTTAATGAATAGAGGAAGGGAGTATTGATAAGAAGGAATTACCTGCTTGGCAGAGGTTTACACTTAAAGAGACCTTTTGGTGGATAGCACTGTGAATGGGGCTTTAAAATAGAGGTGTTTGTGTGCACGTTACAGCAATGAATACATATAAATCATTAATGAAAGCCAGTTAAGTGGAAGAATTATTAGATTTAATAAGAACAACAATGCAAAGTAAGTCGATTGAACAGATGAATAGGGCTCACAGCCTATTTTAGGAAGATTTTTACAAGAGAATTGGATGGGGTAACCATTTTAAGAAAAAGGTGAATTCATTTTTTGAATAGATAGGATAATTATCTTGTTTTTATTTTATTGATTGCTTTTAATAGGTTCTTTTGACAGGAAAGTAATGTCAGAAATTGCTTTACAATGGGCTACTGCATGAATAAAAAATCTAAAAATAAAATGAACATAATATGCTGTTAAGTCTTGATGGGATATATATATATATATATATATATATATATATATATATATATATATATATACATATGTAATATATAAAAAAAAATTATATATATGTAATATAAAAAATGTTTATATTACATACAAAAATAATTTTTTTAGAAAAATAGTATAGAATGCTTCTTGAATATTTTTATTCTGCTTTCGTCTCAAATCAGCAGACAGTATATTCCAGCCTTTTAAGGGACACTTGAATTAGAATTTGTTTTTCGTGGACATCTCATGAGGGTTGTTATTGCGAGGGCTTCTCTACCTCGTGTAACAACATGAACTACCTCTACCAACTTTGATGTCATAGTTTTACACTTGAACGTTTAATAACAACGTTGCATCCGTTTTTAGGCAGTACATCCCTCGGTATGGAGTATGGTGATTCATGTTTTTATGTAGAAGCACAGCGGCTGAGTACATGCCGATGTTCCAATATTTTTTAGCCTTTCAACGTTGCTTGTTCAGCAGCTGTTTCTTAGTTTGTGGCCAAACACCTTGGTATTTTGAAGTAACAGAAACCTCATGGTTTAAGTGATAAACCAGTTCATTTTCTTATGGCAAAGCCACAGGGCGGACAGTAAAGGCGGTGATGATTTGGCCGGGTTGTGTTGACAATGGTGGATGGTGTTTGACGATGTTTTTTTTAAATGGTACTGGATAGAATTATAATAACATCGGCTTTACTTGGCGCCTATCTTCCAGGGAAAAATTGCCGACTTGCGCAGTACCAAATAATAGCGTTATGATATTTTGGTTTCTTCATACGCATGTTTTTCAAATCACAGGCCACAGCCTTAAAACACACCTCTTCTGTGATTGTTTTCTGAGGCACGATGTTGTCATTTCAGATCATGGAAACATTTCTGATATTTTTCATTGGTTCATTTTGAAACAAAAACTTTGTTTGTATTTCTTTGTTGTTGTTGAAAATGACTACTTGTTTTCTTGCATTTCAAAATATTTTCATTCAGGTTTTCACTAAAAGTCTTTTTTGCTTTTTGTGGTGCCTGATCAGTTTTTCTTAAACGTTTTACTTTTCTGCCAATGTGTACTTCATGCTTCTTTTTTGTATGTTTGCTTTTTCCAAACAAACCCCACCCCTTTATTCAGAATATATTTGATTAGTTTTGTCGGAAGGTCTTCTGATGTGAATTTGAACACTTAAACTGCGAAGCTACTTTAAAGCCACAGAAAGTTAATTTGAATTTTGTTGGGACACCTACCTAAACTGAAAATATTCAAATGAGAATTATAATTTTGTCAACGTTTTTGTTTTGTTCTGTTGGGTTTTTTTGCTAAGCCTCTTTTGGACACCCGGGTGTTTTGTCACCATGTTGGCATTGTAGCTCGCAGCAGGGGAGTGGCATTAAAGAAAAAGTACTTGGATGGCATCGGATAAAAGTGGATAAAACCTGCTGGGCCACCACAATAAATGTTTACTACAGACGATTGTGTTGTGGACCATGGCTAATTTAACAGGATTATTTGTTTACCGTTAAGAGCTGTTTATTACTTTTGTATACCTAAATAGAAATGAAGAGCTGTGGGAAATGTGATGTACAAATAAATCAATGCAATAGCAATTAGACTTGTGAATGAAGTTGGATGTTATACAGAGATTAATTAATGAGCTGCTAGCGTAGGAGGTGTAAAAATTTAAAGGGAGGCTGTCGAAAGAGAGGCCATTCACACTTAGAAATTTCCTAAAACTTCGTTTCAAACTCGGCTACGACCATAAAACGCCATGATTTATCGTATATCGAAATGCTGTATTGAAGGTTTGTCTAATTAAGTACTTTGATTTGAAAGTACTTATGAACAGTTGTCTCGAATGACCCGCGCTAAATCTTGTACAGTGCACGAGACCGATCAACATGGGTTCGTCTTGGCCCGTTTCGACCACGACACGACACGACGACGAACAACTGTATTGAGGATGAAACTTTTCGTAAACAAGAACAGGAACCCCTTTCTACATAATTGCGTGTCATATTAATTTCCGAGCAGAGTATATTTTTTGTGTGACAACGAGGATCCATCGTTAATTGCTGTCACAAATTACTTTGTGTGCTTCGGTGTTTCAAGAAAAACTGATTAATACTCCTCAGTCGTCTCTTTCCGTTCTTTTCCTTTTACGCCGTGCAACATTAACTTACCCAAATTTTTGAGTATTTCTGCAAGAGCCCACTAACAGGTCGTAAACGCGTTATCCAGTTAAAAATTATTTTGGTGCAGAATAAAAATTTTCGTCAAAATACTTATTCTCTTGCGCATGATAACTAACGAGCAAAGTGAATTGATTCACAATTGGTTGCGTGTTGACCAACCGTACACTTTCTGGTCATAACGTATTGGACAAATGGTTCATGATTGGTTCTTGATTTATCTTTTTGTAATTGATAGAGTTAAGGCCAAACATCTGTTACTAAACATTTTAAATTTATTTTTTAATTGTTATTACCAGGTATTGCAGCATTCGCGGATACGCATTCTTGTAGCAATTTAGCATCTTCGGCCGAATGTTACGCAAGGAATCATTTTACCGAAGTTGTACAAACGGACGAATTCATGATGATTACGCCATCTCAACTGTCTCGCCTGATATCAGATGACAATCTAAATGTTCATTCTGAAGAAAGAGTATTTGAAGCTGTTCTTGCCTGGATCAAGCATGATCTTTGGAACCGTCAGGTACGGCTTTGCTTTTAATTTGGTTATAGAGCGCATTTATGGAGGTACAAACTGGCCCTGTCAGAGAAATAAGGTTACCTTGTATAAAATGCCCCATTGTTATTTCTCTCTCTCTCTCTCTCTCTCTCTCTCTCTCTCTCTCTCTCTCTCTCTCTCTCTCTATCTATATATCTCTCTATATATATATATCTCT
>RDPX01000196.1:1338309-1356292 GCA_003991215.1 Morbakka virulenta | reverse complement strand
CTCTGTCTCTGTCTCTCTCTCTCTCTGTCTCTCTCTCTGTCTGTCTCTCTCTGTCTGTCTGTCTCTCTCTCTCTCTCTCATTTTCTCTCTCTCTATCTCTCTCTCTCTCTCTCTCTCTCTCTCTCTATTTATATATATATATATATATATATATATATATATATATATATATATATATATATATATATAGCTATTATTAATATTAATAATTCATTATTTTAATTTCAGTGGTTACTGACACTACCATACACCTCACCCGAACCTCAATTTGACTGAAAAAATAGTATTAATTTTTAAGGGTTTCCTGTTGCAATGGATGGTGAGTAGCCCTGCGTTGGCTGTCGTAAACACCCGTTGGAGTCGGTGGCAAGGTCCAGGGAATAACTATTTTTGTAACGGTCTTGTTTGTCAGACATCATAAAAGTGGCATAATAAAGGGTTATGTTAACACTTAACTATCATAATATAAAGATTTTAATAAGGAGATAAATACGTATATATATTCGTTGCAACAAACAGCATTCGAATAAGTGCCTATGGCTTCTTATATCTTAAAATTGGAGTTTAGATTTTATGTTATATACCAATAATATTTAAAATTATTCATATATTGTATATTCTTGTCATTGAATAGGTGTGTGCACTGTAATATTTCTCAACGAACGGAAATAGATGTTTTGCTTTGGCGTTGAATGTTTTTATTTTCCTTTCCACGGAAAGAAACGGAAGAGAACTATACAAGGCGGATACTTGCTGGGTTCTACTGTTGGCTGAAAACAGTACTTTGTTACAGAAAACACAGACGTACTGATCTTTACCTGTCATCCGTTTTCAGCTTTTGTATTGACTTTATGCCAATTTTTCATTCATTCTTGCTTCCAACTGTGCTTGGAATTCTACTTTGCCTGTCATCCTCAATGTCCCTTTTCCTATTCTACATACACATAAAATAGATCTATTGACTTTTACTTCTGGGTTCATTGGAAACAAGAATTTTCAGCTGCAAGGATCAAATTCTTTCCCAAGTTGGTAGCTTTCATTCATTTCATTTTTTTTTTTCTTCTTGCGTTTGGATTACAATTTCATGATACTGTAGATAAAGCCTACTTTGTTTCTAAAAATATACGCGTTTATATAGTTAAGAATGAATGAAACTTGACAACAGCTCATGGCTAATGAGCATATTAAATCAACACGATGTCTCTACGAGATCAACCACAAAACAAATAATCGCGTCTCGACACATACCTTTTCTAATCAAGTGAAATGTAATTTTTCTCCTATATAATTAATTCTTTATTCACGTTAATATTATTACTTACACCATATGCCCGTTATTTCTTCAACCCTAACATTCTACGGTTTTTGTTCATTACAACATATTACAATATATTATAATACATTATAATACATTAAATACCAGAATATAATATACTGGGTTCGGTTGGCGTAAGAGTCGAGTAATTATAAATGTTCTGTTATCTGTTTTGTTTCTTTTAACTAATCACCTGTACCCATCTCGTACTTTTATTCCTTGATGATTTGATTGGTTACGGCTCTTTCGTTTGGTATTTTCTTGTCTATTGCCAAGAACTAGTATGTTCAGGGGCCGCACCTCTACCTGAACATAAAAACGATAAAACGATATCAAACATTAAAAACCTGTACCAGGCGAGAAAGCAACAAATCCTTGAATGTCAAGGAGTGTGTTCAAGAGGTATAAGTATAAGTGAAATTTTTTAAAGAGTGTCAAAAAAGTTTAATCGTATTTATTGATCCTCTCCACCTTTTTCTTCCTCCTTTCCTCTTCTTCCTCTTCCTCTTCTTCCTCTTCCTCTTATTCCTCTTCCTCTTCCTCTTCTTCCTTTTCCTCCACCTCTTCTTCTTCCTCTTCCTCTTCTTCTTCCTTTTCTTCCTTTTCTTCCTTTACTTCCTCTTTCTCCTCCTTCTCTTTCTCCTTTTCTTCTCTTTCTTTTTCTCCTTTTCTTTTCTTTCTCCTTCCTCCTTCATTTTCTTCCTGCCCGATATTCCTCATTACCCATGTTTTTATTTTGTTTTCTCATTTTTCTTTTTTCTTGTTTTTCCATTATTTCTTCACATTTCCCTTCTCTTCTTTCACTCCTTCGTTTTCGTCATTTTTTTTATTACGTTGTGTTTTAATTTTACTTTTCTTGTTTGATTGAGTATTATGGTTTTGTCTATGCGGTACGTCTGCCCATCAATTTACCTACCCAAAATCTTACAACCGATGCCTGGAACTTTTTCCCGTATTGTTCTGAAAAGAGTTTGCGTAGCTCCTTTTTTGGACGTAAAACTTCAACGTCAGACCACTGTTAGTGAAGCGATAAGATCATTAAAGACGGAAATTAAAGTCTCTACCATTTTCTCGTCAGGCTTACAATCCAGCCTTGCTTGATATGAATCTAAGTAGATGTGTGAAGTGTAAGTGAACACAGACTAGAAACAGCTAGGCCAATCAGAAAACGTGAATCCTAAACGAACAACCTGGATTTCTTGTTCAGTGGCTTAAGCACTATGTTGCTCCGAGGTTTCCATCCAGTAGATAAATTATGCCTTTTAACTGTTTTACGATCATTTATTAGACGATCTTTTTGCTATTCTTTAAATACACCTTTAATTAATTACCATTGTTGCACTGGTACATAGCAGGATTGGTCCTAAGGTATCATGAAATCCATCACGTTTTTAAAATCTGACCGACAGAGTAGGCGACATTTGTCAAGGCTGTTTTCAGTATGAGTTGAGATCTTGAGAATTCCTATCAGTTTTTCTTGGCATGAATTCCTTTTTTTTTTCTCCAAGAAACCCAAGTCATTAAGTTTTATTTATATTATAATACTGGCGTACTTTAAGCGAATTAGCGCAAAAGCATAAAACGAGTTTTTGTGGTTATTTTAGATCAGAGTACCAAAAGTGTTACTTTAGGGATGGACTTGAAAGAAACTGGAATAAAACTCTCATTTACTTTTGTCTAAGAAGTCTCTTTCAAACTCCAGGAGTGATTAAAAGGTCTTCTTTTCGACATAGGTAGCCCGTTCAATGTAATATGCGGCTGTGCTGACTTTAGTTTAGGACTGTTAAAACACAGTTAATGTTTTCAACATGTCTGGGGACCACCACATGAGTGAGTGATTTGCCGTTAATCAAATCACAGTGGTTGTGAAAGTAGAAAGGATAAATAAGAATTATAAAATTAAAGGCGAGGAAGCAAAGGCTTAACGTTTATGCCCTATTTATTAGTAGAAAACTGATATTTTACTATTAGTTATTGAATATATATGATATTATATTATATTATATATATTATATGATATATTATATTACATATTATATTAGATTTATATGATGCTTTATTATAATATTTATTATATATATTATATATTAAATAAACATATATATTATGTAATAATATACGGTTGTTTTTAAAAGATCTACCAATATTGAAACTAATTGCATCAAAAACTATATAAACGAAGCAAAATAAATTAAACGCTAACTGGGGATCATATACTTTATTGCTCAAATTATTAATGAGAAATTCAAATGTATGTAGATTTCATAAATAATTGCCTAATTTTGCACGTATCTCTTGTGGACGTGTCATGGGACATTACAGTTTGGATTTTTTTCCATTTTTTCCAACTTGCGTCACCTTTACTTACGATTCGGACGGCAGTCGAAGTCCTTTTGCGTTACTTTCCTCTTTAAACGTCTTGTTTCATTCGTCATCTTGTAATGTGTTGTTTTTCTAAACGCACTGTACTGTCTACAGCCTAATTTAACAAGCCATAACGGCACCTCTTTGCCAGGAAATATCTTTTATTTGATTCATAGAGAATAGAGAGCATTCACGAACTTTCATCGCAAGGTATAACAGTGCATAAACAAAAATATTTTTACCGATAAATGATTATGTTGCATTTTTATAGTGGGTGTATTTATATAAAACGTCCTACTTGCACCAGCTTTGTTTAAAGCAGTCAGTCAGTTACAGCAGTATAGTTATTTACTTACTTAGGCTTACCGCTCCTTTTGGAGGTTGGAACATCGAGAATACTCTTCCATTGTCTCCTTTCCTGGGCTACTTCCTCCAGATGCCCCCATGAAAACCCAGACTGACAAACGTCTGTATCAAAGTCACTTCTCTACATCTTCCTTAGCCTTCCTCGCTTCTGCGTTCTTTGAGGGTTCGACATTAGGGACTGTGGCTGTGTTAGATGCTGGCATTCAAAAGGTGTGTCCCAGGCACCCCATCTCTTCTTCAGAATCTTTCCATCCATGAGTGCTGTTCTCTTTGCTGGAAGTTATAGCTGCTAATCGCCTCTGCCCAGTCTATATGCGGGTTCCGCCACAGGCACTGATTGAAGAACGTGTGGATCTTCTTGGTTGTGGCTTTGGTGGCAACAATAGTTTTTTGCTGTACATGAAAAAGAGGCATCAATCTTCGCATGATTTATCAGGGTCACTCCCTGTCAGAGGTCAAATAAACAAAAACTGGTAACTATTTAGGAGTACCCTTTATAATATATTTATGTTTTATTGAAATTTATTTTTTATATTGTAATGTGCAATTATGTGTATTGTTAATCGTAGGTTAGACTAGACTCTGCCTTTGACGTAATGATATGGGGTTCATTTAGATGTGATTCAGAATTTACCTGTACTCTAGCTTTACAAGTTCCAATACCCTTCGCCGATGTCATCAAACTTACATTTCCACCATTAAAATTTTACTGAATGTAGAGTGTCAAGTGAACATTTATTTTTCCTTGCAGGAATATGCTGCTGAACTCTTTTCCATGGTTCGTTTTCCTCTTCTTTCGCCTGATTTCTTAGTACATCGTGTGGGTAACGAGGATCTCATGCGTAACAGCAGGGAATGTAGGTAAGGTTTGATATTTTTATAACCAAGATAACTTGATGTTTCAGTCATTTTTATATTAGTCGTAAGGGCTTTTTCGGCAACAATTTCTTCAAGATTTTTTGATAAATGATTAACAAGAATAACGTTTTTGTAGTGACTATTTCGTTAACATGTTTTGTATCAGTCATTGGAAGTTAAGATTCAATATCAGATCCATGCAGTAAATAGTATTAGACAATTAGGTACCTCTCTTTTAAAAAAAAATATAGTTGTGCAGTCGAGTCCCGCGAATGCGTGTGCAGCAGTAAAATCTGCGACTATATGTGTATTTCAAAGAGTCGTGAGACAGGGCATGTGTAGGCTTGTGTAGGCTTTTGTGAGGGCGCAGGTTGTATTCTTGTTAGAAATTATTTGGAGGAAATACGATTTTACGAATATTCCATTATTTGGACGACTTTTGTCGACGTACTTCACCTTCACGTAACTCCAGCGCACAGCACCTTTCTTCATTATATTTTCAAAAACACCCCTTGTCAATTTGTTGCTTTTCATTAGTTTAATCACTCCATCCAGGTTTTAGGCCGTTTATAAATAAAGTATCAGGCTACACTCGGTCATTGACTGCTAACTTTAAATGGTACCTTTATTTTTCCTTTGCTTAACTACAGCGATTTCCTACTGGAAGCCATGTCATTTTCTCTAATCCCACGCCTTAAAGCACAAACTTTGACACCCAGAATTAATCCGAGAAAGCCAGTGTCTGTACAACATGTTCTTTATGCTATTGGAGGCATGAGCAGAAGGGAGACGATGAAAAGTGGTGAGCGTTTTGATCCTAAAGAAGGCAAATGGAAACCCATAGGTAAGCGACTGAAACTTGTTGTTTTTTTAAAGGCATATAAAATTGCTGTATTTGTGATTAGGCAAACAGCTGTCAAATATTTATTCTCTTCGTAAGAAATGGGGAAAATTTTCAACTCCAACTTTTAGGAATAAATTTCTAGTTTTTGCTGCTTGGACAGTTTTATCTGTCGAATTTCAGATCAAACTCATCTTAAAATTCCACGTTTTGGTTTTTTTTTAATTATTTAGCTAATTTGGTTTCAGTTAATGTATTTTGCGTAACAGCTACTAACAACACCCAATTTTTTTTTCTGCTGTTGCTGCTGCAGGAGACATGAACCTATGCCGCTGGGGTGCTGCCGTAGCATCGTATGGACCCTATTTGTATATATGTGGAGGCAGTGATGATCAATCGAGATTAAACCTGGTTGAGCGCTACGATCCTTTTAACAATGTTTGGCTTTCAGTTGCTCCGATGAATTCAAATAGAAATGGGGTTGGAGTTGCTTCAGGAGGAGGACGGATTTATGCCGTTGGTAAGTACACGTCTCTTTAATTGCTTGTCCAGAAAGATTTTCATCCGTACGTTTTTTCTTAGTGTTCTGGCTACTTGCCTTAAATAACCTCTTTCAGGGGCCCCAAGAGCCCCTGAAAGAAAGAGGGAGAAAAAGCGTGCGAGAGTGTAACAGAGAAAGTGTCTGCGAGAGAGTGGGAGAAAGAGAGGGAAGGTGAGAGTGTGAGAGAGAGTGAGGGGAAGAGAATGAGTGTGAGAGAGTGTGTGAGAGGGAGGGAGGAAGAGAGTGTGTGTGTGAGAGAGGGAGGGAGAGAGTGTGTGTGTGTGAGAGAGAGAGAGGTGTGTGNCACTCTTCCCTCACACTCTTCCCTCACACTCTTCCCTCACACTCTTCCCTCACACTCTTCCCTCACACTCTTCCCTCACACTCTTCCCTCACACTCTTCCCTCACACTCTTCCCTCACACTCTTCCCTCACACTCTTCCCTCACACTCTTCCCTCACACTCTTCCCTCACACTCTTCCCTCACACTCTTCCCTCACACTCTTCCCTCACACTCTTCCCTCACACTCTTCCCTCACACTCTTCCCTCACACTCTTCCCTCACACTCTTCCCTCACACTCTTCCCTCACACTCTTCCCTCACACTCTTCCCTCACACTCTTCCCTCACACTCTTCCCTCACACTCTTCCCTCACACTCTTCCCTCACACTCTTCCCTCACACTCTTCCCTCACACTCTTCCCTCACACTCTTCCCTCACACTCTTCCCTCACACTCTTCCCTCACACTCTTCCCTCACACTCTTCCCTCACACTCTTCCCTCACACTCTTCCCTCACACTCTTCCCTCACACTCTTCCCTCACACTCTTCCCTCACACTCTTCCCTCACACTCTTCCCTCACACTCTTCCCTCACACTCTTCCCTCACACTCTTCCCTCACACTCTTCCCTCACACTCTTCCCTCACACTCTTCCCTCACACTCTTCCCTCACACTCTTCCCTCACACTCTTCCCTCACACTCTTCCCTCACACTCTTCCCTCACACTCTTCCCTCACACTCTTCCCTCACACTCTTCCCTCACACTCTTCCCTCACACTCTTCCCTCACACTCTTCCCTCACACTCTTCCCTCACACTCTTCCCTCACACTCTTCCCTCACACTCTTCCCTCACACTCTTCCCTCACACTCTTCCCTCACACTCTTCCCTCACACTCTTCCCTCACACTCTTCCCTCACACTCTTCCCTCACACTCTTCCCTCACACTCTTCCCTCACACTCTTCCCTCACACTCTTCCCTCACACTCTTCCCTCACACTCTTCCCTCACACTCTTCCCTCACACTCTTCCCTCACACTCTTCCCTCACACTCTTCCCTCACACTCTTCCCTCACACTCTTCCCTCACACTCTTCCCTCACACTCTTCCCTCACACTCTTCCCTCACACTCTTCCCTCACACTCTTCCCTCACACTCTTCCCTCACACTCTTCCCTCACACTCTTCCCTCACACTCTTCCCTCACACTCTTCCCTCACACTCTTCCCTCACACTCTTCCCTCACACTCTTCCCTCACACTCTTCCCTCACACTCTTCCCTCACACTCTTCCCTCACACTCTTCCCTCACACTCTTCCCTCACACTCTTCCCTCACACTCTTCCCTCACACTCTTCCCTCACACTCTTCCCTCACACTCTTCCCTCACACTCTTCCCTCACACTCTTCCCTCACACTCTTCCCTCACACTCTTCCCTCACACTCTTCCCTCACACTCTTCCCTCACACTCTTCCCTCACACTCTTCCCTCACACTCTTCCCTCACACTCTTCCCTCACACTCTTCCCTCACACTCTTCCCTCACACTCTTCCCTCACACTCTTCCCTCACACTCTTCCCTCACACTCTTCCCTCACACTCTTCCCTCACACTCTTCCCTCACACTCTTCCCTCACACTCTTCCCTCACACTCTTCCCTCACACTCTTCCCTCACACTCTTCCCTCACACTCTTCCCTCACACTCTTCCCTCACACTCTTCCCTCACACTCTTCCCTCACACTCTTCCCTCACACTCTTCCCTCACACTCTTCCCTCACACTCTTCCCTCACACTCTTCCCTCACACTCTTCCCTCACACTCTTCCCTCACACTCTTCCCTCACACTCTTCCCTCACACTCTTCCCTCACACTCTTCCCTCACACTCTTCCCTCACACTCTTCCCTCACACTCTTCCCTCACACTCTTCCCTCACACTCTTCCCTCACACTCTTCCCTCACACTCTTCCCTCACACTCTTCCCTCACACTCTTCCCTCACACTCTTCCCTCACACTCTTCCCTCACACTCTTCCCTCACACTCTTCCCTCACACTCTTCCCTCACACTCTTCCCTCACACTCTTCCCTCACACTCTTCCCTCACACTCTTCCCTCACACTCTTCCCTCACACTCTTCCCTCACACTCTTCCCTCACACTCTTCCCTCACACTCTTCCCTCACACTCTTCCCTCACACTCTTCCCTCACACTCTTCCCTCACACTCTTCCCTCACACTCTTCCCTCACACTCTTCCCTCACACTCTTCCCTCACACTCTTCCCTCACACTCTTCCCTCACACTCTTCCCTCACACTCTTCCCTCACACTCTTCCCTCACACTCTTCCCTCACACTCTTCCCTCACACTCTTCCCTCACACTCTTCCCTCACACTCTTCCCTCACACTCTTCCCTCACACTCTTCCCTCACACTCTTCCCTCACACTCTTCCCTCACACTCTTCCCTCACACTCTTCCCTCACACTCTTCCCTCACACTCTTCCCTCACACTCTTCCCTCACACTCTTCCCTCACACTCTTCCCTCACACTCTTCCCTCACACTCTTCCCTCACACTCTTCCCTCACACTCTTCCCTCACACTCTTCCCTCACACTCTTCCCTCACACTCTTCCCTCACACTCTTCCCTCACACTCTTCCCTCACACTCTTCCCTCACACTCTTCCCTCACACTCTTCCCTCACACTCTTCCCTCACACTCTTCCCTCACACTCTTCCCTCACACTCTTCCCTCACACTCTTCCCTCACACTCTTCCCTCACACTCTTCCCTCACACTCTTCCCTCACACTCTTCCCTCACACTCTTCCCTCACACTCTTCCCTCACACTCTTCCCTCACACTCTTCCCTCACACTCTTCCCTCACACTCTTCCCTCACACTCTTCCCTCACACTCTTCCCTCACACTCTTCCCTCACACTCTTCCCTCACACTCTTCCCTCACACTCTTCCCTCACACTCTTCCCTCACACTCTTCCCTCACACTCTTCCCTCACACTCTTCCCTCACACTCTTCCCTCACACTCTTCCCTCACACTCTTCCCTCACACTCTTCCCTCACACTCTTCCCTCACACTCTTCCCTCACACTCTTCCCTCACACTCTTCCCTCACACTCTTCCCTCACACTCTTCCCTCACACTCTTCCCTCACACTCTTCCCTCACACTCTTCCCTCACACTCTTCCCTCACACTCTTCCCTCACACTCTTCCCTCACACTCTTCCCTCACACTCTTCCCTCACACTCTTCCCTCACACTCTTCCCTCACACTCTTCCCTCACACTCTTCCCTCACACTCTTCCCTCACACTCTTCCCTCACACTCTTCCCTCACACTCTTCCCTCACACTCTTCCCTCACACTCTTCCCTCACACTCTTCCCTCACACTCTTCCCTCACACTCTTCCCTCACACTCTTCCCTCACACTCTTCCCTCACACTCTTCCCTCACACTCTTCCCTCACACTCTTCCCTCACACTCTTCCCTCACACTCTTCCCTCACACTCTTCCCTCACACTCTTCCCTCACACTCTTCCCTCACACTCTTCCCTCACACTCTTCCCTCACACTCTTCCCTCACACTCTTCCCTCACACTCTTCCCTCACACTCTTCCCTCACACTCTTCCCTCACACTCTTCCCTCACACTCTTCCCTCACACTCTTCCCTCACACTCTTCCCTCACACTCTTCCCTCACACTCTTCCCTCACACTCTTCCCTCACACTCTTCCCTCACACTCTTCCCTCACACTCTTCCCTCACACTCTTCCCTCACACTCTTCCCTCACACTCTTCCCTCACACTCTTCCCTCACACTCTTCCCTCACACTCTTCCCTCACACTCTTCCCTCACACTCTTCCCTCACACTCTTCCCTCACACTCTTCCCTCACACTCTTCCCTCACACTCTTCCCTCACACTCTTCCCTCACACTCTTCCCTCACACTCTTCCCTCACACTCTTCCCTCACACTCTTCCCTCACACTCTTCCCTCACACTCTTCCCTCACACTCTTCCCTCACACTCTTCCCTCACACTCTTCCCTCACACTCTTCCCTCACACTCTTCCCTCACACTCTTCCCTCACACTCTTCCCTCACACTCTTCCCTCACACTCTTCCCTCACACTCTTCCCTCACACTCTTCCCTCACACTCTTCCCTCACACTCTTCCCTCACACTCTTCCCTCACACTCTTCCCTCACACTCTTCCCTCACACTCTTCCCTCACACTCTTCCCTCACACTCTTCCCTCACACTCTTCCCTCACACTCTTCCCTCACACTCTTCCCTCACACTCTTCCCTCACACTCTTCCCTCACACTCTTCCCTCACACTCTTCCCTCACACTCTTCCCTCACACTCTTCCCTCACACTCTTCCCTCACACTCTTCCCTCACACTCTTCCCTCACACTCTTCCCTCACACTCTTCCCTCACACTCTTCCCTCACACTCTTCCCTCACACTCTTCCCTCACACTCTTCCCTCACACTCTTCCCTCACACTCTTCCCTCACACTCTTCCCTCACACTCTTCCCTCACACTCTTCCCTCACACTCTTCCCTCACACTCTTCCCTCACACTCTTCCCTCACACTCTTCCCTCACACTCTTCCCTCACACTCTTCCCTCACACTCTTCCCTCACACTCTTCCCTCACACTCTTCCCTCACACTCTTCCCTCACACTCTTCCCTCACACTCTTCCCTCACACTCTTCCCTCACACTCTTCCCTCACACTCTTCCCTCACACTCTTCCCTCACACTCTTCCCTCACACTCTTCCCTCACACTCTTCCCTCACACTCTTCCCTCACACTCTTCCCTCACACTCTTCCCTCACACTCTTCCCTCACACTCTTCCCTCACACTCTTCCCTCACACTCTTCCCTCACACTCTTCCCTCACACTCTTCCCTCACACTCTTCCCTCACACTCTTCCCTCACACTCTTCCCTCACACTCTTCCCTCACACTCTTCCCTCACACTCTTCCCTCACACTCTTCCCTCACACTCTTCCCTCACACTCTTCCCTCACACTCTTCCCTCACACTCTTCCCTCACACTCTTCCCTCACACTCTTCCCTCACACTCTTCCCTCACACTCTTCCCTCACACTCTTCCCTCACACTCTTCCCTCACACTCTTCCCTCACACTCTTCCCTCACACTCTTCCCTCACACTCTTCCCTCACACTCTTCCCTCACACTCTTCCCTCACACTCTTCCCTCACACTCTTCCCTCACACTCTTCCCTCACACTCTTCCCTCACACTCTTCCCTCACACTCTTCCCTCACACTCTTCCCTCACACTCTTCCCTCACACTCTTCCCTCACACTCTTCCCTCACACTCTTCCCTCACACTCTTCCCTCACACTCTTCCCTCACACTCTTCCCTCACACTCTTCCCTCACACTCTTCCCTCACACTCTTCCCTCACACTCTTCCCTCACACTCTTCCCTCACACTCTTCCCTCACACTCTTCCCTCACACTCTTCCCTCACACTCTTCCCTCACACTCTTCCCTCACACTCTTCCCTCACACTCTTCCCTCACACTCTTCCCTCACACTCTTCCCTCACACTCTTCCCTCACACTCTTCCCTCACACTCTTCCCTCACACTCTTCCCTCACACTCTTCCCTCACACTCTTCCCTCACACTCTTCCCTCACACTCTTCCCTCACACTCTTCCCTCACACTCTTCCCTCACACTCTTCCCTCACACTCTTCCCTCACACTCTTCCCTCACACTCTTCCCTCACACTCTTCCCTCACACTCTTCCCTCACACTCTTCCCTCACACTCTTCCCTCACACTCTTCCCTCACACTCTTCCCTCACACTCTTCCCTCACACTCTTCCCTCACACTCTTCCCTCACACTCTTCCCTCACACTCTTCCCTCACACTCTTCCCTCACACTCTTCCCTCACACTCTTCCCTCACACTCTTCCCTCACACTCTTCCCTCACACTCTTCCCTCACACTCTTCCCTCACACTCTTCCCTCACACTCTTCCCTCACACTCTTCCCTCACACTCTTCCCTCACACTCTTCCCTCACACTCTTCCCTCACACTCTTCCCTCACACTCTTCCCTCACACTCTTCCCTCACACTCTTCCCTCACACTCTTCCCTCACACTCTTCCCTCACACTCTTCCCTCACACTCTTCCCTCACACTCTTCCCTCACACTCTTCCCTCACACTCTTCCCTCACACTCTTCCCTCACACTCTTCCCTCACACTCTTCCCTCACACTCTTCCCTCACACTCTTCCCTCACACTCTTCCCTCACCCTCTTCCCTCACACTCTTCCCTCACACTCTTCCCTCACACTCTTCCCTCACACTCTTCCCTCACACTCTTCCCTCGCACTCTTCCCTCGCACTCTTCCCTCGCACTCTTCTCTTTTTCTTATTATTTTATTTTCTTTTCTCAAGGTGGCTTTGATGGTTCAAGTCCCCTAAATACTGCTGAATATTTTGATCCGAAAGTTGGGAAATGGATTGAACTGCCAAAAATGATTTATAGTCGGTTTGGAGTTGGTTGCTGTGTACTGAAGGATCAAGTTTACGCCGTAGGTGGTTTCGACGGGGCAAACTTAAGAACAGTTGAAAAATACGACCCTGTGACAAATTGCTGGACAACGGTGGCGCCTATGCTTGTTGCAAGGTAAGTATTCCTTACTAGAATTTATTGTTTGCGCAGGGAGTTCTGGAGGTAAGATGCGCATCGCTTCGACAAAGTTAATTGCAACCAACAATCGTTTACTGATTTTCATCCATTCCCGTCGTTTGCGTCGCAGTTGTGTTTTTTGTGTTGCCGGACCCATGTTTCGATTCATTTAAGAATCATATCGACATGTCTCTAAGAAACTTGTCCGATCACTTTACTTTATTATATGTTGTGAAAGATCTTCCCATCATTCTTTCACTTGCCCCTGTGTAAGGAATATCTGCAAAACAGTAAAACAAGTATAACTGCATTTACGCAGCCTAGCCCAAGCCTGTCCATTAATGTTTCAAAGGTCGCATATGTATTATATTGTTTATTATGGTTTTATGTACTTTTCTTTTAAAGTACGCTACTGCCGCTTCAATCCTGCCCTTTCCCCGCATACACTATAATTTTTGTCAATCGACGGCAGACCTCCTCTGTCTGCTTAGGCAGAAAGTAATTGCCCAGCAAGAAGTGCCGTTTGGAACAAAATGATGATTACAATAACTATCTTAGAGATAAGAACAATAATAACGATTTCACCAATGCGTGCGCTATATTGTAATATTATATATAATATATAAATATATATATATATATATATATATATATATATATATATATATATATATATATATATATATATATATATAATATTATATATATATATATATAATATTATATAGATTACGGCATTTCAATTCGTTACCGTAATACAGGAACTGAAAATATTCTTTTTCGTTATACAGGAAACAGGTGGTGTGTGCAGTCCTCGGTGGTTATATCTATGCTATTGGTGGTAGTGACCATGGAGTACGATTTAGTTCTGTCGAAAGATATGATTCATCACTGAATCAGTGGGTGGAAGTTGCGTCCATGTTGACACCAAGAAGCGGATGTGGAGTTGGTGTTCTTGATGGATTTATCTATGTTGTAGGTGGCTACGATGGTAACCAGTACCTCCAGTCAGTGGAAAGGTATGTTTCCATACAATCATAATTTCCCATAATTGTTGGGGTTTAGTAATGTTAACTTGTAGGTATGTATCAAACAAGGGCTTGCTTAATTAACAGACGAATAATATAAATGATATTAATTAATACGAAATATAAAAATGTGAATTTTCGTTCCCCCGATTTCTCTATTTCATTTATTTATTTTTTTATTTATTTATTTATTTATTTATTTGTTTATTTATTTACTTCTAATTTTCCTATGTTCTATTTCGTATTTTATTTATAGTCCCAGGTACCGATTTGATTCGAGCTCGATGTACCTCTTATTTAAACTTCTAAAATTCTTAACCCTTCTTAATCCTATTTATGAAAAGGTTGTTTCAAAGAAATGGAAGAAAATAGGGGAAAATATCAGTAAGGTCTATTCATTTCTTTTATTTTTGTTTCACATTTGTTTCATCGGGGTCGACTTTTTTCTCTTTCGTTTCTTTTAGATATGACCCACTTGCTAACCAATGGCACCAAGCCCAGCCAATGAACCAAGCCAGAGATTATGTTGCAGTTTGTGTAGCGTCTTCCAAGAAGATTTCTAGTAAGCGGTTCTTAGATGCGAACCGAGCACCGTCGCCACCAATTGCATCAAATTCATCGTGATAATAGCAAATTATTCATTATTATTTGCAGAGCAAGTAAACTAGTGAGCATTTAATTTGCATTTTTCGCAAAATTTACATAGCAGGTACTGCTGACTTGTAATATACATCACCAGAATTGATTTCAAATTAATTCCCATGTATCCTCTTCTCTAGTTTCATAATCCAAAAAAATTTTACCCAGTACTGTTGTGCTTCATATACCCTTCCTTGATATTCTACAGTTACGACAGACAGCACCAAGCTGTAGAAATTAATGTCACGAGTCACCCCAACTGAAATATGGAAGTACAAATTAATTTATTAGCCCGCACGATTGACGAATTTTGTTTAGCCGTCGAGTAATCGGGAGTCGGGACATTTTCTCAAATAAATTATATCATTTTTTTAGATTAAGTCAGGAATTTAGATTTGTCTAAAAATTCTGATCTATTTATGTATCTTGTCATGTTGTATGTTAGACAACGAAGGGAAAAGGAAAGGTTCCGGGTAACGGGGTTACCAGGTCACAATATTCTTCGACGGCCGAAATCCGTTAATAATTGCGAGGGCTGGTTAAGCCTTGGACTGAATTTTTGTAAAAATGATGGCTTATAAAAAACTTATAATTTTTAATATATATTTACACATCGGTGCATTTTTTGTAATTTCCTAGGCACATATTGGCTATACATGTTACATCATTGTGATTTGATGACAAAATTTCTTCAAAGCAGCTTTTATGGTGTAGCACTGCAAGTATGCCTGCAAACCTGTGAGAACTTTGTTACAGTACCACGTGTATCATTTATGTATCATAACTTTTCTTTCTTCTTGTAGGTTTTGTGCTTTTTCAGCTTTTCTTTTCAGTTGTCTTCTTGGGTCTGTTCCTGTTACCACATCTCGTTGTTAGCTTTCTATCAGTTCGGCGGATATGCCCCCGAAACCTTCTTCCTACAGGTTTTATTTAGCAGATATTTTCTTCTTCCCTCCGCACAATCCTAATCTCTGGAAATTGCTTTGCCTCTTTTATTGGATACCGAAGGAGGGTGTACTTTCGGGAGAGGCCCCATTTTAAACTGATGATTTGACCGTTCGACCAGTGACGCACGTTTGCAAACGATAATTGTAGGGGGTGTTCTTCAATTTTATTTCTGTGTGGTGCATATCGGAAAGCAATACAAAAATACAGCAATACCACAATCTAAAGTATCTCAACTTGACCCATACAGGAAAGGAATGTTTTGAAAACACATTTAGATTCCCAACTTCTTTAAATGTTTAAGGGGAGGGAGGATGGCTTAGGAGCAATTAGTTTATATAACAAATAGCTATTGAAGCTGAAAGAAATACTTACGCTTCACATGTTGACCTTCTGTGAAGGTCCGAGATAGTTTTATGGTTTGTGGAACATTGATTAGCGATCATATTAATTTCCTTTTTCGTTTGAGATTGATAACACAAGCTTGTGATATGCCTTGTGCTTAAGAAAGACTTAAAAAGAGGGAATGAGATACCTTCCTTGTGATTGCGCTCCTACGTTTTTTAATCCCGGAATAAATTACTTTTGTAAATCCGGAACAGCCAGGATCATCAGCAAATACCCCAAACATCTCTCCTGGAATTATAGAAAGAAATACCCTTTGTCATGGGGACTAGCCCTTTGTTCCTTTAATTGCCTCCTTCCGTGTTTTCAATTTTCATCCCATCGCAGAACTACATATACCCATATACCTAGGTTAATTACTTAAAATCAGTATAAAAAAGATAGCTCTTACCTCGCACCAGAAGAACACGTCAACTGGCATACTTCCATTAATCAGAAAGATTTTGAAACCATGCTTGATCACACTAGTCTCTTATTGCGTGCCCGTGTCTTTACATATTTCGGTAGTTTTGGTGCTTTGGATTTCTGATGTAACAATCTGGATATGCTATTCCCATGATTTGTTTATTTTAACTACGTTTTTAATCACAATTTATTACAATTAAACACATTCGATCTTCGAAGAAGCTAACATCTTAAGAATATTTCGTGGACCACCTACAATATTGAAGCAATATTACTAATTTGTAATAGGATCTATTTTTTCACAGACCAGCCCCCCTTAAGATTGTCTGTGCTAAAAGTAGTGCTATTAGTTAACTACCCTAAGCCCTCAAATATCTCTCGGTTTAAAAGCATAATCATACAACTGTTGTATTCCTTAGCTTTTGCACAATATAAATGTATTTTATCCCTGTATTTATCGGAATGACTGTAAGATAAAATGTTAGAAATTGTATAGTTTTTTTTTGTGCAAGTTCGTAATATATTAGATGAAGTAGTCTTGATAGCACTGGACTGAAATAATTACTTTCAGTGCGAAATTTGAATATGAACTGCATCATTATTTAAAATTATTAAATTGGAATGCTTAAGTATCATAGAGCTCCATCATAGATGCTTAATTTGATATCGAATAAATTTCTTTATGCATGTAAACCCTAGGTTGTACTGTTTTTAATCCACAAAAGAAGCTATGTGAAAATGCCTTTATTTATGTACGTTTGTGGGATTTCGAAATGGCTTTTCAGAGTAAATAAAGAATTTTTATAACAAACTTGATCATTTTCATTTTTTTTATTTATCTACTTTCATTTACGTTTTTGTTACTGCCGGAAAATACTGGCCACAAAATAGATAAACAGTCGGCAAGATAAGTCTGCCGGCCGCGTCAAAAATGCACAATAGGCAAAAGAAACTCTTTAAATGGCCCACTGCGCATGCATAATATGCGAATACGTACAGGAAGAAAAACTGAAGCACAACACAGATGAACAACAGACAAAATTTCATCAACTGCCCGCGTATAAAAGATAAGCAAATGATTCCTTGCCCAACATAGACAAATCGATGGCAGAGAGAGACAGAGAGAGAGAGAGAGAGAGAGAGAGAGAGAGAGAGAGAGAGAGAGAGAGAGAGAGAGAGAGAGAGAGAGAGAGAGAACGTGCACGTGTGTAAGCGAGCGCGCGCGAGCCCGCGCCCTCCTCCCCCTCCCTCTCCGCCCCTCCGCCACCCCCACCTCCTCCCCCCCCACCACACCCCCCC
>RDPX01000196.1:1297021-1316349 GCA_003991215.1 Morbakka virulenta | reverse complement strand
TGGATGGATGGATAGCTGGATGGTGAGATGGATGGATGTATGGATAGCTGGATGGTGGGTTGGATGGATGGATGGATTGATGGATGGATAGGTGAAACGATTAATAGATAGATGGATAAGTGGATGGATGGAGGGATGGATAGGTGGATGGATGGATGTGTGGATGGATGGATATGTGGACGGATGGATAGGTGGATAAATATGTTGATGGATGGATATGTGAATTGATAAGTTGATGTTTTGATATGTTGAACGATTTATTGATGTATGGCTTTGTGTATGGATATGGGGATGAATGGATATGTGGACGAATAGGTGGATGCATGGATAGGTGTACGGATAGGTGGATGGATGTATATGTGGATGGGTAAGTGGATGTATGGATATCCGGATGGATAGCTGGATGGATGGACATGTGGATGGATATGTGGATGGATGGATGGATGATTGATTATGTGGATGGATAGGTGGATGGATGAACATGTGGATGGAGAGGTGGATGGATGTATATGTGGATGGGTAAGTGGATGTATGGATATCCGGATGGATAGCTGGATAGATGAATAGATGGATGAATAGATGGATGGATAGGTGGATTGATGCATATGTGGATGGGTAGGTAGTTGGGTAGTTGGATGTATGGATATGTGAATGGTGGGATGGATGGATGGATATCTGGATGGTGGGATGGATTGATGGATGGATATCTGGATGGTGGGATAGATGGATTGATGGATTAATGGATGGATAGGTGGATGGATGCATATGTGGATAGGTAGGTAGTTGGGTAGTTGGATGCACGGATATTTGAATGGTAGGATGGATGGATGGATATCTGGATAGTGGGATGGATGGACTGATGGATGGATTGATGGATGGATAGGTGGATGGATTAATAGATGGATGGATAGGTAGATGGATGCATATGTGGATTGGTAGGTAGGTGTGTAGTTTGATATATGGATATTTGAATGGTGGGATAGGTGGATGGATGCATAAGTGGATAGGTAGGTAGTTGGGTAGTTGGATGTACGGATATGTGAATGGTGGGATGGATAGATGGATATCTGGATAGTGGGATGGATGGATGGATGGATATCTGGATAGTAGGATGGATGGAGGGTTGGATGGATTGATTGATGGATAGGTGGATGGATGAATAGATGGATGGATAAGTGGATGGATGGATGGATGTATGGATAGGTTGATGGAGGGATGGATACCTTTTTGGATTGATTGATGGATAGGTTTATGTATAGATAGGTGGTTGGATGGATAGGTTGATGGATGGATGGATACCTTTTTGGATGGATTGGTGGATAGGTTTATGTATAGATAGGTGGATGGCTAGGTGGATGGATGGATGTGTGGTTGGATGGATACATGGATGGATGGATATGTTGAAGGATGGATATGTGGATGGATGTATATGCGGATGGATGGATATGTGGATGGATGGATGGATATGTTAATGGATGGATATGTGGATGGATAATGGGATGGACGCATATGTGTATGGTTAGGTGGACGGATCTCTGGATGGATGCATCTGTGGATGCATGGATACGTTGATGGTTAGATATGTTAGTGGATGGATATGTGGATCGAGGGGTGGATGTATTGATATTTCGATAAATATGTCGATGGATGGATATGTGTATGTATAGATATGTGTATGAATGAATATGTGGATTGATGGATATGTGGATTGATGGATAGGTAGTTGGACGGATATGTGAGTGGATGTATATGTGGATGGATAGATGGATTTTTGGATATTTGGATGGATAGGTGGACGAAGATATATGTGGATGGATAGTTGGATGGATAGATATGTGGATGGATATGTGGATTGATAGGTGGATTGATAGGTGGATGGATAGGTGAATTGATAGGTGGATGGATAGGTGGATTGATATGTGGATTGATATGTAGATGGATGGATTTGTGGATCGATATGTGGATGGATGGATATGTTGATCAATATGTGTATGAATGGATATGTGTATGATTGGATTTGTGGGTTGATAGATATGTGTATGAATGGATTTGTGGATTGATAGATATGTGGATTGATGGATAGGTAGTTGGATGGATATGTGAGTGGATGGATATGTGGACGGATATGTGGATGGATTGATATGTGGATGGATGGATAGGTGGACGGATATGTGGATGGATGGATAGGTGGATAGATGGATATGTGGATGTATATGTGGATGTATGGGTATGTGGATGTATGGGTATGTGGATAGATAGATGAATGTATGGATAGGTAGATGGATTGGTGACTGGACTGATCGATAGATATATGGATGGATATTTAGATAGATGGTTAGATAGATAGATAGATGGATAGGTAGATAGATGGATAGAAAGATGGATAGAAAGATAGATGGGCAGATAGATGGATAGATGGATGGATGGATGGATAGTTGGATGGATGGATGGATGGATAGATACATTGATGGATGGATAGATGGATGGATGGATGGATCTAGCCATTAAACTAGATATTGTTTCTGTTTATGCAAAATCCAGTGTCTCAAAGCGTAATCTAACTAGGACCAAGCCCCTTGCACTTGAATCTATGCGACACAGACGACTGCATATCCCAACATAAAGTGGGTTAAGTGTGCAACGTTACTTGAGTTCTTTTCCGACACCCCACAGGTATACATGAAGTGATTAGAAAACTAGAGGCAACGTTTAATATGTGGCTCAGGCATCTACTTTCACTATGTTTCAAAGTGTTTATCCGCAACAACACTGCAATGTCAAAATTGAACCATACTCGTAGTTTTCTCATTTCCATCAAAGCATTTCAAATTGTTGAGGAAATTAATTTTAGATGTTTATGGAAAAAAAGAATCTCTACAAAGAACAGCCCATCCTGCTGCCTTCCTGTCGAACAAAAAGGGTTAAACCTGACACATTTAGTATCAAAAACACGTATGAGAAAGATCCAAAACCGGTTCATGTCTGTCAGGGGATGCACATGCACATTATCGATTTCTGTTGTAATATAATATGGGACAGCAATATTGGTTTGACGCTATCAAATTCTAACATTGTCTAGATGTTTTTTCATTGAATTTGTGGCCATCATTGCAAACACCTGGTGATCATGAAGGTGTTGATGCTGCTCTTTGCGGTCTGCGTTCTCTCCTCTCTTCTCACTGTATCTCTCTGTTGTCCTCTGGATGCTGGTCTTTACCACTGATCTCCAGCTACTGCGGTCTGCTGCCACTGCTTTACATGCTGCTGGGATAATGTCACCTACCTTCAAGTCCCGCTTACAAACGTCTATGTAGCGTAAGACAGGTCTTCCGGCAGGTCTTGAGCCGGTAACAAGTTCTCCGCACAGCTCGTCCTTGGGTATCATGCGGTCGTCCATTTGCCTAGCGTGGCCAAGCCAGCGCAGGGCTGCTGACTGAGCAACTTGAATATACCGGGCATGCCTGTCTGGTCGAGAACGGTCTTGTTGCCAATTTGATCTTGCCAGGTGATGCGCAGGATCTTTTTCTGGTTGCGTAGGTGGAAGGTGTTGAGTCTGCGCTCTTGGCGGGAGTAGAGGGTCTACGTTTCACTGTTAGAAAGCAGTGTGCTGAGCACGCAGGCTCGTTAGACCTGCATCTTGGTGTTCGTGGTCAGCATGGCATTGTCCCAAACCCTCTTTGCCAAGCAAGCCTTGAGCGTCGCTGTTTTGCCAATCCACTTGTTGAGTTCGCCATCCAGAAGCAGGTTGCTGGAGATGGTGGAACCTAGGTATATGTAGTCCTCCACAATCTCAAGAGCGGAGTTACCAACGGAGATGCCTAGGGCGCTGCTCACACCTTGATCCATAATATTGGTCTTCTAGAGGCTGATGGTCAAGCCAAATTCTCTGCATGCATCCGTGAAACAATTGATGAGTCGTTGGAGTGAATTATCATCAAAGAGTATCACTCGTATGAGAACCTGCCGCTCTTTGGTCTTTGCTCTGAGGCGAGCGAAGTTGAAGAGGTTGCCATCACTTCTGGTGTGGAGGTATACTTTATCCTCTGACTGGCTAAAGGCATATGACAGAAGCAGAGAGAAGAAGGTGCTGAAGAGTGTTAAGGCGAGTAGGCAGTCTTGTTTCACTCCGCTCTTGATTTGGAATGATTCTGAGGATGACCAATCAAAGTCAGCGGTACCTTGCATTTCATAATGAAAAGACGTGATCATCTTGAGAAGCGTGAGAGGCATCCGATCTTCTTCAGAAGAACGAACAGGCCTTTTCTGCTGACCAGGTCGAAGGCCTTCGTAAGGTCAATAAATGCCATGTATAATGGTCATCTCTATTCTCGAATTTCTCTTGCAGCTGCCGTATGGAGATGATCATGTCGATTGTAGTTGTTCCAGCTCTTAAGCTGCACTGTTTCTCTAGGTGTACGCTTTCAGCAAGCAATCTGTTAAGCACTACATGGGCGAGGGCCTTCCCAACAATGCTGAGGAGGGAGATTCCATGGTAGTTGTTGATGTCACTGTGGTCGCCCTTGTTCTTGTACAAATTGGCAATGTTGTTGCCTCACATGTCCTGAGGTCTGCTTCGTTCTTACCAGCCCTGACAGAACAGCTGGTACAAGAGGTGGATGAGACAAGTCTTTTGTTCCCACCTTGATAAATTTGGGTAAAATGCCATTCTTTCCTGGAGCTTTGCTTCAGGCTAGTGAGTCGATGGCCTTGCCTAGTTCCTCTAGTGAAAGTGGATAGTCAAGCTCTTTCGTGACAGGTAGATTGGTGGTGCTCTTGACGACTGCGTCGGTAACTACATTCTCACGTGGGTAGAGCTCCTGGTAATGTTCAGCCTACCTTTCCATCTGCTTGTTCTGGTCAGAGATGATGGCACCAGTTGTCGAGTTCAGTGGAGCAATCTTATTGACAATTAGGCCGAATGCCTTTTTTATGCCATCATACCACTGATATTACCACAGTGAGCAGAGAGTTGGATACTCTTACAGAGGTTCAGCTAGCAGTCACTGGCACAGCGTCGAGCAATCTGTTGAGAATCGTTTCTGGCCTTTCTGAGTGTTGCAAGTATTTTCTCTTATGATCTCTCTTGTAATCAAGGAGAGCTGTTCAGCTATTCCTGCTTCAAACCAGTCTGGAATTTGCCTTTTTCCCTTATCAAAGGTGTCCATGGCAGAGTTTTAGACGGCGTCACGGATATCATTCTCCCTCGCGGTCAATAATGGCTGTTTTCCTGGACTTATCAACCTGCTGTAAATCGTCGGAGAGGCCAGGGCACATAGTCCTGACGTTCCAACTTCCTAATCGCAATATAGATGGTTTCCTTTTTCTTCTTTCGTTGCCTGTGGCAGGGTTTACAGTCTTTTTGTCCTGTTTGCCTTAGCTCCAAGAACCCATTGAAGCGAGCAGACTATGTCGGGTAAGCAACGTATTGACTGGGACCTGCCTAGCTTGAGGCAGGCAATAACTGACCAGTAGAACTAAAGGTCCCTCACACTATCGGAAACAACACGTAGCTCCTGGCCCTACACCAGTCAGTCGGATTTTGTCTGGGTTTACTCTCACAGCCTCTTTCTCTCCCAAAGACATGGATGCAGACTTTACTCTGTCGAATGTCAACCCGGTATTTTAAGGTCTCGGAGTAGGCTGCCAGGTGCTAGACCTTGTCCAAGTGTGACCTGGAGGTAGTTGTGGCAAAGGGTAACCTTATTCGCCCATGTCGAAACTCCACAATCGGATGCAGTTTATCGTCATACCAAGGAATAATAATTTTTTTTTTCCTTCTTCTTCAAAAAAAATCTCCAGTCGGTAAACAATTTACTGGGTGTGTAAGTTCGATTTGAGTCTCGGATTATTCCCTAATCTTAGAGGTTCAAAACATCTCTCAAAATTCTGGCAGTACTTGTGATTGCTGATATTTGTATACTACCGCTTATATCAGGAAGGTCTAATTCTTTCAAATACTTTTCAAGTTCGAATGGAATCGTTCCAAGAGCCCCGACAATTATCGGGACTATTGAAGTCTCAACTTTCTGCTCTACACGAATGACACCAGCCAGGTCAATGTATTTTTGAATTTTTTCGGCATGTTTTTCTCTCACTCGATGATCTTTTGGAACAGCTATATCAATAAGAATCCATTTATTACTTGTTTTGACTACGATATCAGGTATATAATGTTTTACTTTCGTTGTAGTAAGAATGGGTGTATTCCAGATAAGTTCAACACCTGTACTAGACATGCAAGAAGAAGGCGGAACATGATCATACCAAACCTTGCTCGCATCAATTTTGTATTTTTTACATAGCTCCCAGTGCACCCTGGTAGCTACCAGATCATGTCTAAACACATACCTTCTCTTTGCCAATTCAGAACAACCGCTAACAATATGAGACACTGTCTCATCTTTCTCATGACAAATTCGACACACAGAACTTATCTCAGTTTTATCAATGTTAGCTTTAACCCAGTTAGTTCTAAGTGCTTGGTCCTGAGCAGCTGTAATTAAGGCTTCAGTTGCCTTTTTCACGTAATTGCTCTTTAACCACAACCACGTTTTGTTTAAATCTGCTTGTTCTGCTATAGCTTCCGTAAATCTACCATGCAGAGCTTTTCCGTGATAATTTTGTCTCAACATTTTAGTATGTTGTTTCAAATATTCTTCTCTTCCAGTTTTTTCTATAAGGAAATCCTCTTTTACCACCATTTTCAATAGTCGTTCTTGATTAGTTGAAACGTATTCCCAAAGGCTATTCTCCTCACTTTTTACACACTGCTCTACTGAAGTGAGACCTCTTCCACCATCCTTCCTTTTCAAATAGAGTCGTGCTACATTGGCTCTTGGGTGGAACAGGGCATTACAAGTCAAAATCTTTCTCGTTTTCACATCGATGCTTGTCAAATCTCCTATATTCCAGTCAATCACGCCTCCACTATATCTCATGACTCCTAATGCCCATTGATTTATCGCTGAGATCACATTGCCAGCATACAATTTTGATTTAGCTAACTTCCTTACTCGTCGTAGATATTCAGTTTCAAGTTTATTTTTCATGTCTGTCGTACGAGAACCTTCATCCTGTATTATACCCAGGTATTTATATCCACTTTCTTCGACTTCTCTAATTTTCTCTCCATCCGGCATTTCGATAACACTTGCCTTACCAATTTTACCCTTATTAAGGAAAACTGTCTTACATTTATCATATCCAAACTTCATTCCACAATCTTCAGAGACTATCCTCAACGTATGGACGAGCGAGTTTAATTCTCTTTCAGATCTAGCATAAAGTTTTAAGTCATCCATAAACAGAAGGTGGTTAACAGTAACATCTGATTTAGAAAAGGTATATCCTAGTTTGGTATTTCGTAAAACCAAAGACAACGGGATTAATACGATTACAAAAAGAAGGGGTGATAGCGAGTCACCCTGAAAAATACCTCTTTTGATCTCAATCTCGCCTAATGGCTCTCCATTAGCAGTGAGTTCAGTTTTCCAGTTAAACATACTTTTCTCGAGTGTCTCTCTGATGTTACTTGCTATTCCTACCATTTTGAGTGTTTCGATAAGCCACGAATGGGGTACCATATCGTACGCTTTTTTGTAATCTATGTACGCCATATGCAAGTTCCTTTTTGCTCTTTTACAGTTTCTAATTATGGCTTTGTCTATTAATAACTGGTCTTTAGTTCCACGAGAATCCCGTCTACACCCTTTTTGCTCGTCAGGCAGCAGGTCATTTTCCAAAAGATGGCCATGGACTTTGTCACTCAGTATTCCAGTCAAGATTTTCCAAAGAATTGGCAAACAGGCAATCGGCCGGTAATTTGAAGCTATGGAGCCTTTAGTTTGATCTTTCATGATAAGAACTGTCTTCCCTTTCGTCATCCAAGTGGGTATTTCACCCGTTTGAAGACAGTTGTCAAGGTGTTTTGCAAGTCGATCATGCAAATTGTCTAGTCTTTTATACCAAAATCCCTGTATCCCATCGGGGCCAGGCGCTTTCCAGTTGGAGATCCCTCTCACATACTTTTTTAGGTCACTAACTTCAATATTAACATTTTCTTGCCTTTCTTTCAGTTCTAATTCTTTCTTTACTCTATTCATCCACTCTGCATTTTTGTTGTGCGTGGAGGGTATTCCCCAAATACTATTCCAAAAAGCAGAAGCCTCTTCCTTATCCGGAGGTAAGTTTGTTTCATTATTCTTTCCGTCTAACTTCTTGAAGAAACGTGATGGATTTTCACGAAATAACTTATTCTGGTTGAATTGTGTCTTTTTATCGACATAGTTACGAATAAGTAAACTTCCATTGTGAATTTTAACTTTTAGAAAGCTAATAACATTGTTGTACCCTTTTTCATCTAGTTGATATTTCCTATTCATGAGGACTTTTTCTTTGGTAGTGAGGGCATGCTTTTTATTTTTCACTTCTGTTAAGATACTTAAGTTTTTACGCCACTCTGCGATGCTCTTTTTAACTCTCCTTTTCCAGAATGGTTCCTTTTCTTTTTTCACTCCAACGCCTTTCTTTTTTACACCTAATCTTTCAGTAACTAAGAAAGCCGAACTAGCCAAGAGTTTCTGTGTACTACTAATATCATTGGTCTCGATATTATGAATTACACCATTAACATTCACAAGCTCTTCTTTAACTTTTTTCCAGTTCACATTTTTCACTGAAGGTACCTCAGGCACTGAATTTTGATAAAAGATTTCTCTTAGCCGTTTTAGCGTTTCCTTTTCGAGCTTTGTTAGAGCTCGTATCCCTTCAGGAGTTTTAAATGTGTCTAGTTTCTTAAGATAAACTAGTGTTTGAAAGCCTGATTTAGCAACTTCAGATACAACGACAGGGTATGGCGTGGAAACAGTCTCCGGTATCATTGTTGAATCTTCCTCTTCACTCGGTAACTCTACTATTTCTACTGTTTCATGGTGCATAGGGGCAGTGAGTGTGTTGATACTATCACCAGTCACACTACTTTCAATTTCCTCTCTCTCAACTGTCGATAAGATGCTTTTTGTTCTTATATTCCTAACTTGAACAGATAATCTTTGAGCTGATAGCTCACGCATTTCATTCTTTTTCCACAAATCATACAATCTATTCATATATCCTTTTTTAGCAGGATTGCTCTCAACGTAACATTTCCAGAGTATTCTATTTTCAGAATGCGTCCACTTGGACTTTAACCTTCCTAATCTCGATTTTTTGGGTAAATTTGATACCCCAGCTTCAGAAGGATTACCCTGAACTTCTGGGCCGGGGGGCTCGGACTGCTTAGCATCTTTTTGCACCACAGTCCCCAGTCTATTAATTGTTTTTCTTGACTTCTTCATATTTAATGAGTCGCTCGAAAAAAGGCAGGGGCGCTACTCCCTGAGGAGGAAAAATTCCTTCCATCTACCCTAGTGGTTGTGTTTTTCTTTCAGGGTTTTCTCCCTTAGCCTTTAACTAAAAAGCCTGCCCACAAGGCAGTGGGGTCTACTGTATCTCTAGACGACGAGCTGATGGGAACCTCGACTAAGACTACTAACCTTCTAACAACACACCCTGAGATGTGCCGTTCCCCGCAGTTTAAGGTGTAGACCACCGGCGGGCCATCATTCACAGACACTCTACCTCAGATGGTACTATTCTACCTAACCCGTCTAACGATCCCATCAGCCCAGTACGAGGAACCGCCGGACACCAACCCGGTATTCACTGAGGGCTACTCAGCGCTCGTCGGTAAATAATAATAATAATAATAATAATAATAAGAATAATAATTATGAATGGGGAAAGAAGAAGCATATGGTAAACGATTTGCTGTGTATGGACGACCTGAAGTTATACGCCAAGAATGATGATCAGCTGAATGTATTTGTGAGGACTGTCCACATGCTCAACAGGGACATTGGTATGGAATTCGATATGAAAAAGCGTGGTGTCTTGACATTGAAAAGAGGGAAAGTTGTAAGAAGTGAAGGAATTAAGCTAATGGATGGAGAAATAATGAAAGAGGTTGGTGAGGAAGGTTACACTTGTAGAGTTATAGGCATTGGACAAAATCAAAGAAACTGAAATGAAAGAGACAATTGAAAAGGAATGCAAATGAAGGTTAATTCTAGTACTTAAATCAAAATTAAATGGGAAAAATAAGATATCTGCGGTAAACACATGGGAAGTAGCTACATTCCGGTATGGAGCGGGTGTCATTCAATGGAAAGAAAACGAGCTTAAAGATTTGGACAGGAAGACAGGGAAAATAATAACAATGTCTGGAGCTTTTCACCCAAAGAATGATGTTGATAGGTTGCTTGTGAAAAGAAAAGAGGGTGGAAGGGGCCTAATAAGTGTAGAGCTATGTATAAAAGAATAGTTTGAAAGTTTATGCGTCTACTTCCGAAGAAGACTTCTGAAAGGCGTAGCAAAATTTGAAAAATTGTATGCAAGTGTACTAGAGGAATGTAGAGATCTGAAGGCAAGAAACGAACAAGAAGCGACACGAAGATGGATTGAAAAGAGAATGCACGGACAATTTATCAGAGGTCTACTAGAAGCAGTGGACAAGGGAAAAAACGTGGCAATGGTTGTCAAAATATGACTTAAAGGTTGGGACAGAAGCCTTGATATGTGCCGCACAAGAGCAACTGATCAGGACAAATTTTGTGATTGACAAAACGGCTGAAAGCCCGCTGTGTTGACTGTGGGGCCACAGAGGTGAAAATGTGCAACACATTATTAGTGCTTGTGAGTTAGCTCAGAAGGAGCACAAGAGGAGTCAAGATAATGTAGCAAGAAAGATTCATTGGGATATATGCCAGAAAAGGGGGTTGAAATGCAGTAAAAAGTGGTACAAACATGCCCCAGAAGGAGTTGTGGAGAATGATGATGTGAAGTTGCTTTGGGATGTAAATATCCAATGTGATAATGTGATCAAGGAAACCAGATTTAATCTTAGTATACAAGAAGGAACATAAGGCAATTATCATTGACCTAGCGGTACCGATGGATGTTGAGGAGAAAGAAATAGAGAAGGTAGAAAAGTATCAAGATCTGAAAAGAGAGATAGAAAGACTGTGGAAATTGAAGAAAGTAGAAGTGGTACCTGTTGTGATAGGAGCTCTGGGATGTGTGACAAAGGAATTTGAGATGTGGGTTGGAAAGTTTCAGGTTTACTGTAACCTGGAAGTGATTCAAAAGACTGTGTTATTAGGAACTGCCAGGATTTTGCGGAAAGTACTGGAGTTTTGAGGGGAAAAAAAAGAAATTCTGTTAGCCCATGGTCATTTGTTATGGTTCGCCTGTCAGCATAAAATGCGGTGATAACAACAGCCAGACACACATTGTAAAAATGAGATGATGATGATGATGATGATGATGATGATGATGATGGTAATAATAATAATAACAATAATAATAATAATAATTCCCGCTCAAACCGCAGACTTGTTAGTCAGTTGCCTGACCTTAACCAGTTGTGCGTGTCGCGAAAGGGCTGACACATCACGCATTTCTGTTTAACAGGCGGGGGTAATAGCAGAGCATCATATCTACGTGTCGTGAGCGTGGATCTCTTGTTCTGAAGGCCTGAGTACCGAGTTCGCACTTTGTTACTTAGTCGTGAGGTCTTGGGTGAAGCCTCGTTACGGAGACCGTTTTAAGCAGAATGGGTCACCTGAACTGGGAAATCTAAAAAGGCCCCAAGGTCATATGTTGTATTTTTATTACCATCAATTTATCACACACACTTAGATGTCATGCATGTACCCAGCTTACCCTTATCGGGCTGGGAGTCGGATTGGTTTGCTGGGGTTTCTACCCCTGAGTCCCCCGTGGGATCGTATTGCACCACTACGCAATATTAATAATAATAATAATAATAATAATAATAATAACCCTTTGCCACAACTACCTCCAGGTCACCCTTGAGCAAGGTGTAGTACCTGTTAGCTCTCCCCGAGACCATGACGTACCGGGTTGGCATCCGGCGGGGGCTAGTCTGCTTCATGGGTGGAGGGGACTCTTTAGCTTTGGTCGGCAACCCCTCTAGAGATGGTGTCTCGAAAAAAATACTAGGGAAGGAAAACCTTACACAAACCGATCCTTATATATTATAATATGAGTGTTAGAAAAGATGTATCAAATAACGACGTGAATGGGGCTGGAACTTTTTGTGAAGGTCCCTCGTCCGGCAGGGGAAGAAACGAGGCTTCTCAGGTCGTTATCCTACGAAATCCTCGAAATACTAAAAGAATGAAGTGGACAAAAGAAGTTAATATTGTGGTTATGGAGTGTTACTATCGATCGAATCCTTTTGATGAGAATGGTGTTCCTGTCAAAGGTTACAGACAACGATTGCACAGAGAATGGCTGGATAGAGGACCTTTTGCTGACATAACGGAACAAAGAATTTGTGACCAAGCACGTGCAATTAGAAAGAATGGGTGGCTCACAGAGCTTGAGCTAGAAATGATAAGGAGAAGAGTGTTAACACCTGAAAACGAAACGACAGCTCCTGGAGATGAAGGCTATAATCTTGTTGATATTACTGAACCAGAAATTAGACATGATTTAAACATTACTGTTGAGGAAGCCTCGGAAGAGGAGAGACAAATGGTGAACGAGTTGAAAGAGATCTATAACGCTGGGGAGACAGCTGAGGGAATGATGTTTAAAAAGGTTGAATATAAAAGACTAAATGAGGTGGTCAAGAAGGTTGACAGCGTATTAGGATTCTTTGACACTAAGGATATAACTGAAACTAATAATCTGATTATTGCATGTTCTGTATGGGTGTCAAGGCAGCTCGGACTTAAAAAATCCAAGAAGAATGGGAAAGCAAGGAATGAGCCATGGTGGAAACGCAGGATAGAGGCCAGTATCGAAGATATAAACAAATGCATTAACCAACTCACCAGATATAGGAATGGTGTAGTAAGATCCACAGTAAAAATTGAGAAACTGTTCACAAGATTTAGGATAAAGAAAAAGGGTTTAGGTACTGTATTAGAAGAACTTAAACAAAGAGTTCTAGCAAAGAAGGCTAAAATAGATCGTTATAATGAGAGAGTGACTCAATTTAGGCAAAATAGATTGTTTAGAGGCGATCAAAAGAAATTGTTTGCTGAGTTGAATGGGAGTAACACTGGTGGTAATGAAATACCAGATGCGGAGGAAAGCCAGGAGTTTTGGAGTGGAATATGGAGTGAAGAAAAACAGCATAATAGGGAGGCTGAATGGTTAGAAAGTTTGAGGGAAGAATGCAACTACCCAAAACAGGAAGAACTTTTTGTTACTACAGAAATGGTCACTAAGCAAACTAGAAAGATCCCCAATTGGAAGGCTCCAGGGAGAGATGGAGTCCAAGGGTACTGGATAAAAAGGTTATCCAAGTTACATGAACGAATTGCTGAGCAATTTAATAAGATCTTAAACACGAATGTACAAGTACCTGAATGGTTAACTTTCGGCAGAACAGTCCTGTGTCAGAAAGATACCACGAAAGGCAATGCAGTTGATAATTACCGACCAATCTCATGCCTTCCACTGATGTGGAAATTGCTGACTGGAATTATATCCGAACACCTTTATAAGTTTTTAGAGGACGAAGATATATTCCCTGATGAACAAAAAGGATGTAAGAGAAACAGTAGGGGGACTAAAGACCAGTTGTTGTTAGACAAGGCGATCCTGAGAGATTGTAAACGACGGAGTACAAATCTGGCAATGGCCTGGATTGACTATCGTAAAGCGTACGATATGATCCCACATAGCTGGATCGATGAGTGCCTAGAATTGTTTGGAGTCGCTGAAAACACTAAACAGTTCCTGCTAAACAGTATGAAAAAATGGAAACTAGAACTTAGTTCTGGTGGGACGTCACTTGGAATTGTACATATTAAGAGGGGTATTTTCCAGGGTGATGGTTTGTCACCCTTATTGTTTGTTTTATGTATGATACCACTGACATTGATTTTAAGAAAAGTTAAATTTCATTATGAGTTTGGAGACAAGATCACACGACTTAATCATTTGTTGTTTATGGACGATTTAAAATTGTTCGGGAAATCTCATGATCAAATTGATTCTCTCGTGAATACAGTGTATATGTTTAGTGAGGATATTATGATGGAGTTTGGGGTTAAAAAGTGTGGTGTATTGATTTTAAAGAAGGGTAAGGTTGATAAGAAAAGTAGTAAGGGAATAACTCTCCCAGATGGAAAGGTAATGAAGACAATTGATGAGGATGGGTACAGGTATTTAGGGATATTAGAGTACGATAAGGTAAAGGAAAAAGAGATGAAAGATCAATTTGTCAAAGAATATATTAGGCGTACCAGACTGATAATGAGATCAAAGCTTAATGGAAATAATAAGATCCGTGCAACAAATACGTGGGCTGTGGCAGTTTTAAGATATGGGTCAGGAATACTGACATGGAGAGTAGACGAATTGAAAGATCTTGATAGAAAGTCACGTAAAATACTTACAATGTACAAAGGTTTCCATCCAAAAAGTGATGTTGACCGCTTATATATGAGAAGACGTGAAGGTGGAAGGGGACTAATGAATTGCGAAGACACTGTTAGAAGCGAAGAAAATAGTATAGGTTTTTACCTCAAGAACTCTGAAGATTCACTGCTACAAGCAGTGAAATATGTTGGCATTGTTGAGCATGAAACCTCTGTTGATAAAGATGACTTTAAAAAGTCAATTGCAGAGAAAAGAAAAGACAACTGGTGTGGTAAACAGATGTACGGACAATTCATTAGAGATCAAAATGAGTCTACTGATAAGGAAAAAACTTGGAGTTGGGTAGTAGCATCTGATTTGAAGGCAACAACGGAGGCGTTGATATTTGCAGCTCAAGAGCAAGCTATTAGGACAAATTACATCAAGTTCCATATTGATAAGACTGCAGATTCCCCTAATTGTAGAATGTGCGGGGAAAGAGGAGAGACAATAGGCCACCTGGTGAGTGAGTGTAAAAAGCTGGCTCAAAAGGAGTACAAACGACGCCATGACAATGTTGCAAAAGTAATACACTGGAAGCTTTGTGGCAAACTGAATTTCGATAGAACTGAAAAATGGTATGAACACACCCCTCAGGCAGTGATAGAGGATGACAGTCATAAGCTTTTGTGGGACATGAATATTCAGTGTGACAATATTATTGAAGCAAGGAGGCCAGATTTAGTCATTGTGGATAAAAATACAAAAACTGCAGTTATTGTTGATGTTGCCATACCAGGGGACAAAAGGATCCAGGAAAAAGAACAAGAAAAGATTGAAAAATACCAGGACTTGAAGAGAGAAATTCAAAGACTTTGGAGTCTTAAGAAGGTTGTAGTGATTCCAATAGTCTTAGGGGCCCTCGGAAGCGTAACCAAGAACTTTGAAAAGTACATAGAAAAACTAGGAATACAGATAGATACAACACTGACCCAAAAAACTACACTATTAGGAACAGCAAGAATTTTAAGAAAAGTACTGGAATACTGAATTAGGGAAAGAATGTGAGAGACCTTTGGTTACTTGTTGTAACCGGCTCTCTTACAAATACTCGGTATAACATCTGCCTGTGATGAAAACAGATTTTAACGATAATAATAATAAAAAATAGTAATAATATCCCGCATTAATAGTTGGAAGAAATACCATGGATATTCTTTACAAGAAAGAAAATGTTACTGTTACACACACACATACACACACCTATAAATATATATATATATATATATATATATATATATATGAAAAAAGTTAAGAGAACTCAGATGGAAAAAAGGAATACACATGTTCCTTTTGAGCACTACTTTATCGCTTTATCACCTCAATCCATGCTTTTTAGACTTTTCAGGCTTTATCTAGCTCTGTCTGCTTGTTGGTTTTCAAACCAGGTTTCACACCTACCATTCTTTGTCTGTAATTGGATATATTTTTCAGTTCACTGTTTGAAATTCTTTCGTGCTTCTCTGTTAAGCTTTACCACCTGTTCAAATTTAGCAGTTAATTCATCATGAGTTTTTTATACAATTTTACTTGCACTAGGCTATCATATTCAGATAGTATTTGAACTGACAGTCTGCCGTTTCTTCACTCATACCAACCTAGCTCCCCATCACAACAAGTTGTACATTGTACATTCTGTTGGACAGCTGTGACCACCTTGTGCGTCCTTAGAATAAGGTGGAGGAAGTCCATATCTGTTAAAATGAGCTCAAAGTTATATGAAAACTCAGTTGGCATAAAGCAGTCTTTACTTTAAATAGGTTTTTAAGTGTGATACAGAACTCATGCCTAAATACTACATACAGAACACTTTTTTTCTTTAGATTTTCAAGCCATGCTGAAAGCACGATTGGATCAATTTTATGTTGTTCTTACTTCACGAAGTAGGGCCTACATCTTCCTTCTAAACGATCTGAGTGATAAAAACTATAAGCACATTCAAAAACTTGGTTTATTTATCATTGAAGTATATAATATGCCGAGAGACGATGCTCCAATATGCTGTTTTGATTATAAGGCTATATTTAACGTGTTGCCAGCAAGCAGCTCAACCACACTGCTTTGCAAATAATTCCATAGTTTCTGCGGAACTGGTGTTGTTTGAATCTTCTTCTAAAAAATTTCTGGCTTTTCTCAAACTTTGAACAGGAAACACCTTTTTGTTGGACGTTGACTTCGATCTGACAAAGAGTAAACAGAAACTTGAGCTGCTAAAGCTGATAGCATCTTTTGAAGAATAGAAGAGCACTTCATTTCTACAGAGTATTTTATTTAACGTTGCAAAGAAGTGGGAGCTTTTGCAATAGCATGATAAACCGACGTTCTTTGAGATGTATCAAGATAATAGTGGGCCTGACTTTTATCCAGAGCAGGTTTGTGATTATAAAGACATAAGAAAATCTGCTCATGATTCGGGGCAGGATAAACTGGTATTTTAGCCCCTTTTACTAGTGACAACGCAACGAAATACCTTGGGGAGGCCTTATCCACAAAGATGCCAGGCCAACTGACCTTTCGAGCATATGTGAAGATTCCTATCCTACGGAAACCAGGGCTCCGAATTATTATACTCGTTACCTGTAACTCACTTCGTGGCTAGTGCCTAAGTGAAAGTAGGTTATTAAGTCGAAAAGCTGAAATTGCGATGGCACCAGTATGTGGGTCTTTCCCAGGCCTCAGTCTTTCTCGTCATTCTCACCAAGTTTCAAGACAATTTTTGAAACACCTTGTTTACCAATATTAAAACTAGGCCTCTGATCTTTAATACTTCACTGTTTCTTGCTTTTTGCTGGTTTTAGAGGTGAAGACCCGGTTTTGCAGGAAGGAAGGTAGGTCTACCATCCTCGTGAATGTGATATGTGGTCCCCCAAAGCTCATGAAGTTACCTTGTCTTAGTGTCTCTGTTGTATACTCGGGTATTTGCTCTTCAGCAATACAGCAGTGGCAACAACTCGCTTCTGACCCTTACCATGGTAGGCAGTACCATCTGGAAACCCTTTAATTACTCGTTTTCGAGAGAAACATCTTAAAACAAACTCTCTAGACTCCCTTGTTTTTATCTATTACAAGCTGGTATCAAGCTTCACTAACAGTCTATAGTTCAAAGATTTTTGTGTTCACTGTTATTGAAGAACCTACTCCTAATTTGAACTGACTGCTATCTGACTTCCCTCCTTCTCCCATTCCGCCTACCTTTCTGCCGATAGGAAATCGATCTACCTTATTTAATGTGAACTTGTGGATTTGCCCAAAACACAAATTTAGATAACAGCATTGAGATGAATGTTTCCTTCTCCTTATTGCACCCGTGCTTTTGACCAACCTTTCGGGAAAGGGGAGCTTCCTTAGCTATGTTTCTTGTTAGCATCAACCTTAACCCTCAAGATTTCACGATCACGTGGAATTCGTGGAAGAAAAGGACTAATGCAAAGAAACACGCGAACCGCCAGCACACCAACACACCAACACACTGATTTCAACAGAAGCGCTTTGGCACATTAATAAGCTAAAAAATGCTCTTTCTTTAACCTTCAAATGCTTACCATACATACGTATCTTTAAATAGATAGTATCCAGAACCCCTTTATGCAAGGGAATTGCATGCTAAAATGCTGCCAGTTTACAAAAGAAACAAATTATTTTCACACCGCCAATTTAAGCCCCAAGAATAACAGTTAAGAACTTAGATGTTTCATCAGGACGAAGAATAGCTTTTTAGCATATTTTACTTTTCTTCTACCAGTGTAGTTAATCAAAATTAATGCCCTTAGTTATGATTTTTCTGTATATTAATTCATTCAAAATCTTCTCAGTTACAAATGTTTACCAACGTTTAATGTATGCTGCAGAACAAATTCTATAAACCATTTTAACAAATCTTAGTTTTGACGAAAAGTGGTATTATGATAAACATAAACAACGACCGCAGAAAACGTCAAATAAGGATTTGTTTAGTGAATATTATCCTTAATTTGCTTACTTATCTGTACATTATTCCTTATCCTTGTTGCAAGTATGGAACATAACATCAAGACCAACATGGTATTTTTCAAGTAGTAATCTCATTATTTAGATCCATGCCAAATGTATTTACATCAGTGGTATGAAACATCTATAAAAGAATAACAGGATAAAGTATAAATAATGAAAAAGACGTATTAAAGCAACAGCAAAATTGTAACAAAATAACAGCATGTAATTCAACTTCTGGTGTCCTTCTTGACGAGGTGAATACTAGTAAATAAAACAATGAAATGCGGACCTAAGCAGCAAAAGGAAAGGAAATAGTTACGAAGCACGTTGTGTTATGTACTGTAACAACGTAGCTTTATAAACATTAGACCTCCTTATGATTATAGATATTGAAAAACTGAAAAGTATTTAATCTCTTTTTGTAAACAATTTCTCAGTTAAGGCAGCTTGGTCTCTCGCGTCATCACAAATTCAAATAACACCTGCCACTTCTTCAAGTACCTAACATTTGCTTGTCTGGCTTGTCCACTATCGTCTCTCTCTCTTTCTTCCTTCCTTTCTTTCTTTCTTTTTTTTGATCTCTCTTTCTAACCCGCTCTCTCCCTCCCTTGTTCTCTCCATCCCACACTCTCTCCTTCCTTCGCTCTTTCTCTCTCACTTCTTACTCTCTCCCCACTCTCTCCTTACTCTCTCTTACTCTCTCTCACTCTTTCTCACCCTTTCCCACCCTTTCTCACCCTTTCTCACCCTTTCTCACCCTTTCTTTTTCACCCTTTCTCACTCTTTCCCTTTCTCCCCCTTTCTCTCCCTTTCTCCCCCTTTCTCCCTCTTTCTCCCTCTTTCTCTCCCTCTCTCCCTCT
>RDPX01000196.1:1278692-1290507 GCA_003991215.1 Morbakka virulenta | reverse complement strand
AAAAAAAAAAAAGAAGTTGTATTGACATTTAATTTGATTCTACTTTAATGTTTAAAATATGTGTTACAGTCTATTTTAATAATACTCTATTATTGGAAAGAAAAGCAGAGATAATTGTTGTTTGATGCACATCTTGTTTATTCCATTTATAGCTGACATTGATTTGATAAATGTTAAACGTTTACATTCATTTAAGGTATTATGTTGGATTTAATATTCATGTCATTTTGTTATATGAGACTAGAAGAGTTTATTATTTGTTCATTGTTACACTTTGTTAAAATAAAAAAAGTATGGTTTGACTTTCTTTATATGAAAGGGAGGGATGTAGTGTATGTACAATTGTTTACAATAAGAAATTGTTTACATGAAGAATTGTCAAATGTAAAAGATAGCCTCGTTCTGAGATTATTCCATGTGCTCGATGGCGATTGAAAAAGTAGCAGACCAGAAAGATTGTTTCTGTTTTTTTTTGTATGAAGTTATCTGACTTTATCTGTCTCGTGTCATACTGTCTTACATTACAAATAGGACAGTACATAGTAGTGTAAATAGGACAGTACATAGTAGTGTAAATAGGACAGTACATAGTACTGTAAATAGGACAGTACATAGTAGTGTAAATAAGATAGTACATTAAATAGTGTCAAGGTAGTATGAAGAGTAATAACTAAAATATATGTATGTATGTATGTATGTATGTATAATAGGATAGTATATAGAGTAGTACATAAGATAAATGATAGGGTAATAGAGTATATGGGGTAATATAGTTAATACGATATTATATCAGACATTACATAGGTAGTACATAGGACAGTATATTAGATAGTATAAAGGTACTATGAAGGGTAATAAATTAAAATATCTAATAGGATAGTATATAGAGTAGTACATACGATAGTTGATAGGAGAGTACATGAGATAATATAGTGGGTAATGTAGTAAATAAGATAATGTTATATCAGGCATTATATAGGATAGTACATAGAACAGTAGATAGGGTTAGATTTCACAGGTTATAACTCTGTAGCTCAGTCATGACAGTCAGAAAATATCCTTAGTTTTCATGGAGCAACTTTACTTGTGTTTATAGAAATTTATATAGTGATAGTAACCGTCTCTGTTGGATAGGTCACATCTGTATGTGATTGCTAGTAGGCTGGAAAATTGCTTCTCTGCAACAGCATCAAGCGGCATTTTGCTTATGCCCTAATAGAACTGTCAATAGGCACATGTAGGTGCTTCATAGTCTCTTTAATAATATACATCATAGTATCATATAAAATAAGAAATATATCATAATATAACAGTATGACTTTGCCTATATTACTTGCTAATTGTAGTAGTGTCCAAGGTCCTACTGAAGCTCAAGTCTTGGAGGGAGAAGTATGGAAAGCACTTTTCATCTAGCACACTCCTTAAAAAACACTGCTGTCTGTTCCAGTGAGGTATTCTGTAATACCCTCTCTATGTTGGATTGAAATGCATGGTTTGTGATAACATAAAGAAACTCTCATTTGTTTAAAGTAATATGGATTGAAGTATATCAATAAGTATTTTCTTAATTTATTTGTAAGAAATTAGCTGTTTCCGATCTACCTGTAAACTGCAAGATAAATGTTGTTTGATCCACTATAACGTAAGAGGAATGAGTGAGCTTTCAAAATAATACATATATCGTTTTATAGATAGAGCATTTGTTCTGTAATTAATTCAGTACCACTCTGGTTATATATGTATATATATGTATATATATATATATATATATATATGTTTATATGAATTTATATATATGTATATATATGTTTATAAGTGTATATATGTATATATATGTTTATGTATATAACAGATTTACATCGTATTTTTTATGTTCTTTCTTGTCCTAATAATCCTTAAATCAAGAACCTTGTCACCATGGAGTTGCATTATTGAACCGCCGCCCCAATCAACGCAACGAAACCTGCTTTGTCATCATTATTTTTCGATGCTGATGCACCGATCTTGATGAGAAGTCTGTTTTGGTTTTGCAATCAACATCTGCCTTGACAGTTACCAAAAGTTATTCTGTTACTGTACCCAAATGGGCTTATTTATCACATTATATATATCATGAATAAATTCTTCCATCGCAACTAAAGGCCGTCTTACCTACCAAAAAACTAAGTATGCCTTTTTCAAGTTTATTCGTCAGGTGAAATGGCAGTTAAGTGAGCCATGTCTCTCTAAGCTGAATTGATAAAAGAAAGCAATAAAAATTTGAAGACAAAACAGCTCAAGAAATTGCTACAGTCAAGTCTGCTATGCACTTAAAAGCATTAGAATAATTTGAGTTAAGCGTTAAATATTGATCTTAGGTATTTATCTTGAGTATGATCATTAGATAAGCGATTAGAGTAATTGGACCCATACCAAGTTTAACAATCGTCTTCGGGATCTTCAGTGTTTAGTTTCATACATATTTAGTAGCTAGTGCATGTGTGCATGAGCTATGGGCTTAATACGAGAAGTGATTGCTATACTTGTCTGGATAAGCTGCCCACCTTATCTTCCGTCTCCCTTTGAAAGTGTTTATATGTTGTTCGAGATTGTTTCATGCACACACTACTCTTGGTGCCATAAAATTTTTCCTGATACCTAGCTGGTATTCCCCTTTAAGTTGTAACGTCTCTTTCGTTAAGGACTCCAGGTCTCTTTTTTTTCTTTTTCACTGTTTAGTATGTTGTTGGTACCAACTTCCTTACATAACTCAGGGATTTTCTTGAACGGTATATATAATGAGGTTGGTAGAACCTCCAAGCTCCTTCAGAACACAAGGGTGATTTTTTCTGTTTTAGGCGATTTATCTGATCTTAATTCTTTCAGATTTTTCCCCATTCTTTGCCTATTGACCAAATTCGGTAACTTCAAGTGGTTAGTCTTGGGAGTAAATATTAAAAACTAGCTCGTATCCAAGAGGATACAAAAATAACATCCTCTCTCTGCAAATCTGCCAGGATATGTATCCAGGTATGATTAAATAGTAGTATCTTCCAAAGTACTAAACAGTCGCTCCAAGAGAAATGCTGAATATGATTTGAAACCACGAGGCAAATTTTATTTAACTATTTTCACTTTATACTTTTTTGACAAATTGTTCTTGATGTTCTATTGTTTTAGACAGCCAATCACATGCAATGTGCTACCACTTTGAATCCCTTTTGTTTTCCTAAACCAATTGAAAAAAGGGCCAGTTGCTTCTATTCTTCCCTTTCTTTCTGCATTGATCAAACCCCCACTTGTGTTTATTCATTCTAGTGTTTGTTCCTGTCGAGTGTCAGTGAAAACGTTTTCGACCAAAATGATGTCATTTTACTTGCGACATTTCCGTTCTATACCAAGAATCATTATTTTATAATAGTGTGTGATATGAGCAGACAATATGGGGACATAAGAGTCCTTATTGACACAGAACGAAGTCTCCGTGTTAAATACATGAGCTATTTTACCTGTACAGGACTGTTGTCGTACTCATCTCCTTACCTGCGATTTTTACAGTGACAATGATCAGTGTCATCAATTTAACAAACAATCTTATCTGCCATATAGCTGCTATACTTGAAAAGCAAAAACAGCAAATATGCGCTTTGAAATAAAGCAGTTCTTTTGAAAAAACCAAAGTGTTTTTGTTTTTGAAGAGACTGTCCCATGTTCGACAGCTTTTATACCACCTACGTAACGGCCGTTTCGGTAAAGCAAAGAACTATTTGTTAAATGTATAGCACTTGCATTCAATTTTCGCTGATTGTGGTTTGAAACACATTCTTTTACTCTGACAGCCACGTTTTGGCATAGATTCGACCATTTCATTAGGTATTCTAGTGGCGCATCTTGTCTATCATGAACAAAGTATTGTTCAGAACAAAATTGCTCGAGAATTAGAAACTGATTCGATATTTTATAAATATTTCACTTCACTGCAGGAAGTATGTCGAAAATTGACATTTGTATGATCGCTAGGCAAAGAATTCAGTCAATTGTGAAAATCAAGGGAACACCTGCAAAGATCTATGTATGTTAAGCATTCAATTTCACCCCACCTCTTTTTAAGTTGATTTTGTTAGACTGGTGGCGTAATTTGGCTTAGACCTAACTGGTTATGAATATAAATACACTGGTAGGCATTTACGGAATAAATAACTACTATTTTTGAAGTCAACAATCAAGGTATCATTGGATTGAACATTTTCACCAACTATAATGTGCAAGAAAGGCTTTGGTTAGAATCCTATAAAGCTATAACAATTTTGAAATCAATACATACCAATTTATCAGTTGTTAAAGTTAGAAAGATTAATTGGTGGTATCAACCCCAAGAGAAAAGAACTGTTAGCGAAAAAGATTTAGTAATATTAATCACAATGCCATAACAAGGTAAGAAAATTAGAAGTTTGTCAGTCCGTCTATTTCACCACACTATTATTGGTTATTTTTGCAAAATGAGTAATAGATAGATATTAAATTGATAAAGAAAGCAGTAAATACTATTAATCCACTAGTTTTTCTCTAACTGCCTATGTTGCTCCAGCTATTGGTGGTCCCGATGAGCCTCCCCAATATTAATGGTCCGTTTTGTGAAGCATATTGCTGATGGCTTCTCTTAGTTAACATACATCCGATTAAAGGTACTCCTCGGCAACTGACTTTCACTAAAACCATTCTTTTTATTATTATTATCTTTATCATGATTATAAGTTAATACCTATCCAGAATAGCATCTTCAGTTTACACACATGTATTTGCAAAAGTGCTTCTAAGTAATAATGTAGTGCAAGTCATACTTTTGTCTGTAGCTGAATTCTTAATGCTCCGCTAGGGCTATCATGGGTGTTTTTATTGTGACACCATCACCAGATGGGTTGCCTGACACGGCTTAGAGAGCCCCCTCCACCCTCATCGAGAGAAGGCTATTCCACTACAGTTTCCCAACCTGGTATGTTCACAACCTCGCTGTAGAGGAGGGTTGCCAACCAAGGCTAAGGAGTCACCTCATGCCCATGGGGCAAACTAACTCCCGCAAGATGCCAATCTGGTATTTCAAAGTCTCGGGGAGAACTGACAGGTACTACACGTTGCTCAAGGCTTACCTTGAGGTAGTTGCAGCAAGGGGTAACCTCATTCGCCCATGTCGAAACTCCACAACCTGATGAAGTTTAAAATCAAATCCCAGGACCAAGATGATGATGATGATGATGATGATGATGATGATGATGACGACAAGTGCAATTAACACTTGCAAAAACAAAAATTTAAAAATATACTTTGGAATCAAAATATCAGTATCAAATCTAAAATCTAGAACATACATTCTAAGAAAAAGGATGCTAATTGATTTCTAAATATCTTATGTCTTAATCCTTTTCATTTCAAATGACAGGTTATGACATAAGATACCAGAAGAAAAATTACACCGTTGTTTAGCTATTTCTAACTTGACTCTGGATTGCTTGATTATTAATGCATTTCTCCTAGTGGGTTATTTATGTTTACTAATGGAATATTGTTTGGATGAAGCAACCATTAACGAATAAGCAATGTTCAAGCTATTATATACTATTAATACGGAGGAAAATATATTAAAATATAATAACACAATAAAATTATACTAAATAGTATATAATAAAATGTATAGTGTAAAATCAAATAATAAAAGATAACTTAAATTGAAAATGGAGAGCTTGATCGTTAATGCTAACTCTTAATGTTTTCTGATGAAGCTATTATGTTTGCAAATCATTGGTGTAAGGAAACTTAAACGAGTATGCAACGTTCACTCTGCTATATTTTCTAAAATGTCATTTTTTTCTATCAATTTTCCTTTCTTTGATTGGTTTCCAAAAAAATAGCAAATTTTTGGGAGTCGAGAAGCCTTTTATAACAACTTAAAAGTGAATGAATCTCTAATTAGTGATATGATCCTAATTATATCTAATTATGTTTCTGTAATTAAACAACCCCCGTTTCTATGTGTTTAAGTAATCCTAAATTATCAGGCTGAGAGGTTTTAATAATCTAATTTTTACGCATTTTTATCATTTATTTATGTTAACTATAATTGTAATTAACAGTATAACTCTGCCAATTAGATATTCTTCAATATGAACTATTAGAGTAGGCAGATAAAAGTGAGTTTCTATCTGCCCATGTTGTCCACATAAATTAAATTGTAATGCTCACGATTGCTTATTTATACATCATCAAAATATAAGCATGTGAAATTCATTTTTTCAATGTAGAAAGTCGAAACTTTCCGGTGTTAAGATAAGTCTATTTAATTCCAAAAATCTATTTAATTCCTATGAAAAAGACTTAGACATCTGGATTGACAGTTAATTCAAGAAAACCCTTCAAGCTGTCACCTGGATGATGAATCACCATAGGGCTTGTAAGAAAACTTTACTTCAAATTCTAAATTCAATAACTGTACTAAGATTTTGGTGAAAATGTACATGTAAATAGACATCCTTTTCTTTCCCATTTTCCGTTTTTTATTTCCAAGACTTTAACGAGTGTACGTTAGTACTGAATACCAGCGCCATTTCATAACTCGAAAGCGGGTTTAAAATTTGATGTTCTTGTACCCTCTTTGGCTGTTCGAATGTGGATTTGGCGTCAGTAATATACGTTGGTTTATTTCATAAGAAAGAAAATATTTTTGTACTAAAAGTTTCGTAATTGGTCTCTTTATTCAGGAGTGTAGTCAAGAGGCCTGCGGTTCAAACTCCGCCCAAATTCCGACAATTACTGTGCCAAATTTGCTTCTGTCTTATAACTGACGTACAACTGAGTTCGTACATGTTGTCGGAGAAAGAGTTGGGAAACGACAGAAATTAGAAATGAAAAAAGTTCATAGAAAAAGATATCACATGAAAAGAATAACCCTTGGCATTATAGTAGCTCTAAACCTTACATCCATACATAAGTCTTAGTCTATTAAGCCAGTACGGTACCAATGGCACCAACTCGAATTAAATTGCTTGACCAACAAGTCTTTCTCTTCATGCAGTTCCTCAGAAAGGTTTCCACTGATAAGTCCTGTTCTTCTTGGGCCTTACTTATCACTTGCTCATACACAGTTTTATGATGGTACCTGAATTCTGTGAATTCTCATTCACAAGCATGAGTCTCTTTGTGAGGCACTCGTTCGATGCTCGTACCACGTGCGCAATCCATCTGGCATTCTGTTTCTCGATGTTTCTTGCTTAGGGTGAAAGGCCCAATATTACCATTTTGGTTTGAAGTTAAGCATTTATAGACGGATATAAACTCAGATCGTCATGAAAAAAATCCCCTTGCAGATCAAAGTCAAAAGCTGTAACCTTTTCCCAACAAAAATTTTAATTAAAGCTTGCAAAAACCGTTGGAAAAAAAGCTAATTTAAATAATCTGCTGTGTACAAACTAAGATCAATGGACATTTTTTACGAAAATGTAAAAATTTTACAGCTCCTTAATTTGTTTGTTACTTATTGCTATGTATGGTGCGTAATTTTGGCCACCGTGAAACTGGTTCCGTATAAATCAATTTCTTTATGAAAAAGCATGTATTGATTCTAGTATCTTTTAAACCCTGTACATTACAACAGTTTATAGTTCATATTATTATTCATATTATTCATCAAAATCAAAAGATTACATATCATCATTTTCGCCTTATACTCCTACATTTATCAGATTAACGACCGTCCAAGCACCTTGATATTTCTTGCCTCCATGTAATTTAGTCTTCAATGAATACTCAACAAGGCTTCATAATGGCATGTTCATAATACAGAAGGGCATTGACGATCTGTGGGCTTTGGCCTTTCTTTAGAGAGATACTACCCTTAACAGCATATGAATCGAGAATGTGTTAGCGCTCAGTCACTTTCGGGGTTTTACGTACTGGCAAAGGTTTGGTTAACTAGTATTTGTGACCCTAAGATATTAATCAATCAGGATGGACATCCAGAAGCTGAAGTAAGTAAGGCAATAATAAAGACCCTTTTTTCAATCCCAGTTTTGCCAACTACAAAATTTTAGAGGTCCATTTTAGTAGCTTGATTATCTTTGAATTTTTTATCAGGTGGGAATATTTAATAATCATGAGTTTTCCAACCACAAAGGTCAATTAAAGGCCACATTTAATAACAGCTTTTGTTCAATGACCTCAATTTACGACTTAAGGCTCAGAAAAAATACACCTTTTTGAAACTAAGAACTCTGCTGATTACGAGAAAATGTTTTTAATGAGAACAACCTGTTCTGATAAAAAAATCAACAGTTTCATTTTGAAAACCGCGAATATAAATATCAAAAACTGGGAATAATAATGCGGCAACTTTTTATTATTTGTCAATATTTAAAAATCGAATTGAAAAGATTCAGGAAATCATCATAAAAGCTGCAAAGATAAACAATCTCACAGGGAGCCAGTAGTTGTTGATAAAAAGCTGCTAAATTAATAATAATTATGCGGATGCCTTTGTTATCTGTTTGGTTAAAGAATCCAGTAGATGACAGATGTACAATGGGTATTGCTAAATGCATACCTTTAAACATGGATATAAGAACAAAGCAGTTGTTATATTTTTTTATTGCTCAAGAGTATGCAAAACTATGACAATTGTATTTGTAAACTGCATCTGCCCTACAGGGGACCAATAGGTCTTAAAACTGGTTAATTATGTGCACAGATTGCATTTGCATGTCTAATCAACTAGGTAATAAGATGTACAATTGGAATAGCAAGATTTATGTTTAAAAACATGATCCATAGAGCAAAACTACCAGAATATATATGATATTGCTTGTGTGTGCCAAACTCTAAAACCAGCTTAACTTCCAAGAAAAGAATCGGTCCCAAGATGATTAGCAGACATGACAATAAAGCTGCTAAATTTATTTTAATTATGTGCATATTTATGTTGACTTTTTTTATCAGTGTGTCAGAAATTTATACAGATCTGCAATACGTATTGATAATTTTAGATACCAGAACTTGACCTAAGAAAAAAGAAATGGACAAAAAGCAACTTTGGGTAAGCGAATATTTAAATTTGAAAAATATCCTGTGCTAAATTAGCTAATGATAACTATAATTATTTGCCTGATAAATAAAAAAATCCATGCCTTAATTTGTGTATCAGAAAATGGACCAAATGCAATACGACTGGACAAGATTTGACAATTGAAACTTTTAATTAAAATTAAGCTAACCTTACCGTATTATTGCTACGGATTCTGGTTTACTACGATTTGGAATATATTTCGGCTTGATACTAGCTGACCACAAACTGTGAAGTTTAAATATCAATTTCTACCTTGGTTTAGGGTAATTTAAATTGAAAATTACCAAAAATGAGGTTGCTTTCAGTTGGCCTTAAAGGTCTGTATAGCTTAAATAAAGACACAAATGCCGTTTCTTTTAACCTTCTGCTATGTGGATGAATACACTCGTTAATAGCAGAAGAATTACATCATATAGAAGAAAGCAGTCAGGAGCTTTCTTCTGTTTTACCGTCCTTTTGAACCGTCCATCACATTATCGTTCTTCAGTAAAATTTTGTCCATTCTCTGTCGAGGTTTTTGGGTACAAAAATCTCCCTAATGCCATAACTTTTTTCCTTGAACTTCTTTTTTCTTCCTTTTTCTTTTCCTTTTTTCTTCTCTTTCTTCTTTGTTTTCTTTCTTTTCTTTTCATCTGGGTGCCATATCCAACGACTTAGGCGATCACGGAATGCCACTTTGCTCTTTCTTCAAACGTTCTAGTACTTTCACCTCATGGTACTTTCTACTTCTTTTTCCTATCCGTTTTTTTTCTCTGCTCCTCTTTTTTTATATCTTGGCAGTCAGTCCTAGGTTCTCGGGCCCATTCTTTCTTAAAGCGTGCCTACAAACCCCATCTCCCTTCTTACCGCCAAGAGTAACTTTCTGCCTATTTCAGTCCTTTTCAACACACCTTCATTGGTCACTTTGCCCGTCCACAAAATCCTCGTCACTTGCCTTAAGAACCTCATGTCTCTACTCTTTAAATGCTTTCTCATATTCGCTGTCATTAAACTGCTACTCTCTGGAATGCTCTTCTTTTTCCTTCTAAAACGGATGACAATAATCATAATCAGATGAAAGTTCATAGCAGAAGGTTTCTTCCAGCTATTTCTTTTTCTTAACCTATCCAACTTATTTACATCCCTTTACACGTAGCTTTTAGCTTTTCACTGGTGTGGGGGACTTGCTATGAGGGCTCTGCTTTAAAAATAGCAACATGAAATACCTTGACTCGATATCTTTTGAGTAGGAATATAACGTAATCTAAGTAGGGGTGTCCATTTTATACAAGCTGAGAGGAGGATGAACGCCGTGGTCCAGAGCCGAGCCCAGTACCAACACTCAACCTCTTTTCATAATGAAAAAAGTTTTGGGTAAATGGTGCCTACGCTGATTCACAGAGTTGGTCCTCCTCTCAGCATTTGGATTAGTTTTTATGGGCTGCCTTCAAATTGTTTAGATTAGTGTTAGAAAATGTTTATATTTTCACTGTTCTGCGCTGTCAAGATTCTGTTTATTATTTACCACCACGAAAGGTGGCCAATAAGAAAAAAGATTCTGCAGTGTCTTCTACTTATTTGGCGACAGTAGATTAGTGAAAATGAAAAATGTAGAGTATGGTCTTAAAAATACTCAAATCAATATAACCGAATTTGAGCCTGAAAAGATATAACTGAATTTTAACTCGAATTGATATACTCGAATTTGAGCTTGAAAAAATATACGTGAATTTAAACTCGAATTAATATACTTGAATTTGAGCTTGAAAAAATATGCGTGAATTTGAGCTTGAAAAAATATGCGTGAATTTAAACTCGAATTAATATACTCGAATTTGAGCCTGAAAAGATATACTCGAATTTTAACTCGAATTAGTATACTCGAATTTGAGCTTGAACCGATATACGTGAATTTAAACTCTTTGTAAATTTACTTCAAGTGTAGTATTGATTTCCTCGTACATTTATGCTAATTTAAATCTGAGAACACCTCATTTCACATTTATCTCGAAACATACATTTTTACTCAAGGTAAGATAGTACCGAACTCATTGCTTGTATTCAAATGGTCACGTGGTTGACAACGGTTAGAATCTTAAAAATTCTGAACTTTATGGACTCAGAGAAAGCCATAGATGTAAAAGCTTTATCATGTCATGAGTCATAAGTTTTTTCTGAGTTACATTTCGAGAGGTACTTTTGCCATTCTCTGTTTCTGAAATTGATATGTACGGCTGTTTTATACTTTACCAGTGTGAATATACGTGCAGACAGGAAATAAGTTGTTTTAAGGAGTGGCACCATACCTATCTTGTGCTTGTTGTGTTTCTTCTTTAGTGCTGGAAGCCATACTTCTGGAATCGTGTAGGATATACTGTTGATATGATTGCTGTGCTGTAGGGAATGGATGGTTTCTTTTATTTTTCTTCTTGTTGTGTTGATTTCCTTGTCTTTATTTCTTTTATTTTCCCAGGCACAGGTGTGGTCTTGTGTTAGACAGTATTTGGTTATTTCATGATTCTTGGTGTCACCTTTTTGAACAGCCCTTTTGTGTTCTTTTCCCCTATGAACAAGTAAGGCTTTGATTCACCAATGCAGGAGACAGGACGGTCCTTACATTGCAGTCTGTAAACTACAATGGTCCTTTCCTCAAGTGGGACTGGGTCTTTTGGTTTGGACAGAATCTTCCTTAAGGTGGATGTAGCGAAGAAGAAGCACTAAATGTTGTGTTGTCGGAGAGTTCGTCTT
>RDPX01000196.1:1229347-1264347 GCA_003991215.1 Morbakka virulenta | reverse complement strand
ATATTTTAAACATTGATGTGGGATTCTTTTTAAAGCAATTCGGAAGGAAAATATAGAATACCATTAGCGAGTCATTTCCTTAAAACACTTGCAGTCGTGTGCATATGGTATAAATTCCAATTATTCTGGTTTTTATTATTCAGAAGTTGGTTTCTAGAAAAATCCAACAAACAGATTTCCACAATGAGCGGAAACAAAATTCATTCAAAGGATGTACCAAGTGAATAAACCTATTTCTTCAATTTAATCAAGAAGCGTATAAAAATGGTTTCTTGAAAAAGAAGGAAATACGGCAAATACAATCTAGTGGATATCGCTGATAAAGAGAAATTGAAAAGACCATTTTCTTGTTTTTGAAAAACGACTTAATTTTCGTGTATAAAGCCAGATGCTTTCATTGATGAAAATACGGTAACATAGGCAATGTTTTTATAGAGAAGAAACAACACTTGGTGTTTTGAATTTTCCTTAATCCTGCAAAATTAATTGGAGAAAAGACAACTTCATTTTCACCATCTGAACGACAGAACACTGAGATTTTTAACCCACTTGTGTCTTGGGTAATTTTTCAGATTTGTCAGATAGAGCGATTAAAGACTATTACTCATTACATGTACTTGCTAGTTCACGACAATCGTCTCTTTAATGTTTAATGAAACATATTTCAAAATAATAAGGATTACAAACATTGGGACAAAAGATGCAAAACAATATCTAAGTGATTTGGCAAAAACAAAATAGAATAAACAAATTAGTGTTTTATTGCTACATTTCACAACCAAAGATGAATTATTTATTTACCTTTTAAAGTAATTTTTTAAGTAACTAGCATTATATCAATTCTCTTGTTGTTGTCAGTACCATTTTTTATAGAGATACAAAGGTTTACAGATAAACATACTCCTGTTTGGAGTGGAAACAACCACAAAATTACAATCTGTTGTAGCCAAATGACTCTATTGTAAACATTTTTTACTTTACACCATACTACACCATGTTACACCATGCTACACCATGCTACACCATGCTACACCATGCTACACCATGCTACACCATGCTACACCATGCTACACCATGCTACACCATGCTACACCATGCTACACCATGCTACACCATGCTACACCATGCTACACCATGCTACACCATGCTACACCATGCTACACCATGTTACGCTACATTGTACTAAATTCTACCGTATCACATATATTTTGTAATCAAAAGGCATAAACCTTCCAGGCAGAATGCAATGTAAAATGTGGATTTTTGTACAAAAAGAATTTGTTCCTCAGTGAGTGATTCAAGTTATCATAAGTTATCATTTTATTTAAAAGACCTGTTTTAAATAAACTTTCAGAACGAGGAAGGCCTTGCAAATCTCTAATTTTTTAAAGGCAACAATGACCATCATGGGCCATTATCAATATTATTTTTACCTTTATGTTGGTTGATACAATTGTCGTTTATTGTTAGTTTTACTCGTGTAAACACACTGCTCAAAGCATTGGGGATATTGTAATATCATCATCACCATCATCATCATCATCATCATCATCATCATCATCATCACCATCACCATCATTATTATTTATTTTCATATTTTTTTTACCTTGCCTTATATCTGTTACAATTACCATCATCACTTCTGTTAGGCAGGTCATAACAAATACCCCACAGGAAAAGCCATTGTCATCCTCGTTATTATTACTATTGCAATAAAAGTTTTTTTCTGTATGGTAGCATCTTCCAAAATGACTTTCCTTCAAGCAATGACATGCAACTTTTCGCAGTGAAGTTCATTCGAGTAAGCAATTGTATAATGCAGAAGAATCAAATGTAGCTCATTGACACATTGAAATAAGACCCTCAAAGTGTCGTTTATGTTTGAAATATTTTTAAGGGCTTAATTCAAACTTTTGGTTATTCCTATGGTTCTTTTATTAAAATATGCCACCCTAGGTTTAAATAGGACGAACCAGAGGTATTTTATCTGAAACCTCATGGCCATCAATATTCGTTGGACTTGCGTTATGTACTGTACATGTACTGTACATATTTAAATATTCAAAGCATAACCCACGTTCCTCTCTGTTAAAATTACACAGACTTTTAGTATGGTAAGTAAGTAAATGGTTATAGTAAATTTGTTTGTCCAATCAACGAAGTCCTTGTGATGATGGCTAGTGCCTCCTGTAATTATGGGTTGATATTACTATTGTTAGCATTACTATTGTTAATATTGTCGAGTAGTTACACACCATCTAGTGATGGATGGGTGAAAAACCCACATTCAGCGCCCAACAACAAGCCAGGAAAGTTGAATGCAGGCACATGTACTGTAGCCACAAGAGTCTATTGTTAATATTGTTATTATTATTACTATTATTATTATTATTATTATTGATGGATACATCACAGTCTGGTGAAATTAACTAATAATCACTTCAGCATCCGAATAGACTCTATTCTGAGATGTTGAGTGTCTTGCGTAGTATATGGGACGTGCCAAGTAGCGCCACCCTCTGAAGTTTTTCTACACTTCTCATTTCCAGCTTGATCATGTTGGCGTGCCTTTCCAGTTCTCCGATGGCTTCCAATGCATCAATCACTATTGGCACCACATTGCCTGATGTCCGCCACATTTTCCGGATTTCTTCCACTAACTCCTGATACTTCTGCCTCTTCTCTCTCTCCTTCTCGTGCACCCTGACATCTCCCGGCACAGCTATATCGATGATCCAGGCGTGTTACAGCTCTTTGTCGATCCAGATTATATCTGGTCGACGCGCCTCAATGATCTTATTATTATTATTATTATTATTATTATTATTATTATTATTATTATTATTATGATTCATTGCTGTCGAGCGGTGGCGTGCAGACGTCTCTGTACACGGCTCTCGTTTAATCGCAAAATATTTGCCTAATTTTTAAATATTATAAGTACAATTTCATATCAATCTACTCCTCGTCGCACAAGGATTTTATTGGAATAATGTTTGAGTTTAGTTTTCGATACCTTTTGACACTATTTGTAGTTTGTAGTTTCTGTGGAAAGGAATTTCAATCGCTTGGACGCCATGTCTGGAGATGCAAAAAACGGTTACAGGAAAACACTTGCAATCCCAATGGGGAAATTAACTTGCCATTGATTAGGAAAAACAATAGAGATAGTTATACTAGTAATGTGACAGCTGGTGTTAAGTGTTCATGCGGAAAAGTATGTAAAGGATTGAAAGGATTAAAAATTCACCAAAGGAATTGCAGAGTAATTAAAGGCTTTGAGGAAGACACGTTTGAACAAATACCTGAAGACATTTCAAACAATAGTGAACCAACGACAGTATTGTCAAGTGGAGAACAGCTTGAAATTAAAGAGGGAATACGACTCCCAAGGTCAAGTGAACAATGGGAAATTGCTAATTGCTATTTTCAATNTACACCATGCTACACCATGCTACACCATGCTACACCATGCTACACCATGCTACACCATGCTACACCATGCTACACCATGCTACACCATGCTACACCATGCTACACCATGCTACACCATGTTACGCTACATTGTACTAAATTCTACCGTATCACATATATTTTGTAATCAAAAGGCATAAACCTTCCAGGCAGAATGCAATGTAAAATGTGGATTTTTGTACAAAAAGAATTTGTTCCTCAGTGAGTGATTCAAGTTATCATAAGTTATCATTTTATTTAAAAGACCTGTTTTAAATAAACTTTCAGAACGAGGAAGGCCTTGCAAATCTCTAATTTTTTAAAGGCAACAATGACCATCATGGGCCATTATCAATATTATTTTTACCTTTATGTTGGTTGATACAATTGTCGTTTATTGTTAGTTTTACTCGTGTAAACACACTGCTCAAAGCATTGGGGATATTGTAATATCATCATCACCATCATCATCATCATCATCATCATCATCATCATCATCACCATCACCATCATTATTATTTATTTTCATATTTTTTTTACCTTGCCTTATATCTGTTACAATTACCATCATCACTTCTGTTAGGCAGGTCATAACAAATACCCCACAGGAAAAGCCATTGTCATCCTCGTTATTATTACTATTGCAATAAAAGTTTTTTTCTGTATGGTAGCATCTTCCAAAATGACTTTCCTTCAAGCAATGACATGCAACTTTTCGCAGTGAAGTTCATTCGAGTAAGCAATTGTATAATGCAGAAGAATCAAATGTAGCTCATTGACACATTGAAATAAGACCCTCAAAGTGTCGTTTATGTTTGAAATATTTTTAAGGGCTTAATTCAAACTTTTGGTTATTCCTATGGTTCTTTTATTAAAATATGCCACCCTAGGTTTAAATAGGACGAACCAGAGGTATTTTATCTGAAACCTCATGGCCATCAATATTCGTTGGACTTGCGTTATGTACTGTACATGTACTGTACATATTTAAATATTCAAAGCATAACCCACGTTCCTCTCTGTTAAAATTACACAGACTTTTAGTATGGTAAGTAAGTAAATGGTTATAGTAAATTTGTTTGTCCAATCAACGAAGTCCTTGTGATGATGGCTAGTGCCTCCTGTAATTATGGGTTGATATTACTATTGTTAGCATTACTATTGTTAATATTGTCGAGTAGTTACACACCATCTAGTGATGGATGGGTGAAAAACCCACATTCAGCGCCCAACAACAAGCCAGGAAAGTTGAATGCAGGCACATGTACTGTAGCCACAAGAGTCTATTGTTAATATTGTTATTATTATTACTATTATTATTATTATTATTATTGATGGATACATCACAGTCTGGTGAAATTAACTAATAATCACTTCAGCATCCGAATAGACTCTATTCTGAGATGTTGAGTGTCTTGCGTAGTATATGGGACGTGCCAAGTAGCGCCACCCTCTGAAGTTTTTCTACACTTCTCATTTCCAGCTTGATCATGTTGGCGTGCCTTTCCAGTTCTCCGATGGCTTCCAATGCATCAATCACTATTGGCACCACATTGCCTGATGTCCGCCACATTTTCCGGATTTCTTCCACTAACTCCTGATACTTCTGCCTCTTCTCTCTCTCCTTCTCGTGCACCCTGACATCTCCCGGCACAGCTATATCGATGATCCAGGCGTGTTACAGCTCTTTGTCGATCCAGATTATATCTGGTCGACGCGCCTCAATGATCTTATTATTATTATTATTATTATTATTATTATTATTATTATTATTATTATTATGATTCATTGCTGTCGAGCGGTGGCGTGCAGACGTCTCTGTACACGGCTCTCGTTTAATCGCAAAATATTTGCCTAATTTTTAAATATTATAAGTACAATTTCATATCAATCTACTCCTCGTCGCACAAGGATTTTATTGGAATAATGTTTGAGTTTAGTTTTCGATACCTTTTGACACTATTTGTAGTTTGTAGTTTCTGTGGAAAGGAATTTCAATCGCTTGGACGCCATGTCTGGAGATGCAAAAAACGGTTACAGGAAAACACTTGCAATCCCAATGGGGAAATTAACTTGCCATTGATTAGGAAAAACAATAGAGATAGTTATACTAGTAATGTGACAGCTGGTGTTAAGTGTTCATGCGGAAAAGTATGTAAAGGATTGAAAGGATTAAAAATTCACCAAAGGAATTGCAGAGTAATTAAAGGCTTTGAGGAAGACACGTTTGAACAAATACCTGAAGACATTTCAAACAATAGTGAACCAACGACAGTATTGTCAAGTGGAGAACAGCTTGAAATTAAAGAGGGAATACGACTCCCAAGGTCAAGTGAACAATGGGAAATTGCTAATTGCTATTTTCAATCGATTTTTGCATCTGTTGAGTTGAAACCTTCGACGATTGACTCTGTAATTCGATTTATGAACGATTCGATTTATGAACACTTTAAACGTACATGCGGCACTACAAATAAGAACTTCGACGAAGGGTACCAAAGGAAATATCAAGACCGCAAAGTTAACCAATTAAAAAAGGACTTAAAATTACTTAAAAAAAGCAACACATCGGTCATGGAAATCAAATACGTTTCCTCTTTGCTTCGCCAAAAATTGACTTCCTCTCATAACGTTCACACTCTATCTAATCACGATAACTTCATCTCCAAAAACTTTTGGGGCTACGTAAAGCGTGTGCTGCAAAAGAGCTCTTCCATACTTCCTACTTTCTCAGAAGTCTGTTGCACTCAATACTTTTCAAAAATACTTTCATCGACAATTCCTAACAAACACTTTAAAATTCCATCATGGATACCTTCTTTCAACGAACCCGAGCACCCTTTCAGCACTGATCCTCCATCATATAAAAAAATCACATCAGTTATTCGTCGTATGAAGTCATCTGCCTCACCATGCCCACTAGATAAAATATCCATAATTTGCTTTAAACGATGTCCCTATCTACGGTCTTTCCTAACAAAAATAATTAAAATCATATGGATTTCTGGCAAAGTTCCTCCTGAATGGAAAAAGGCCTCTACGATTTTAATACACAAGAAGGGTAACACCGATGACCCTTCTAACTTTCGACCGATTACTCTACAAACGGTTCCATTAAAAGTTTTTACATCCTGTTTGCGTGACTCTGTATTTGAATACCTGAAGAATAATAACTTCGTCGAACATATGATTCAAAAAGGCTTCACTTCCAAAATCTCGGGTACTTTGGAGCATACTGCGATGATGGCACATGTAATAAACAAGGCTCGCACAAATCAACGCTCCTTAGTCATTACTCTTTTAGACCTAAAAAATGCTTTTGGCGAAGTTCATCATAACCTAATAACATCTGTTCTCGATCACCACCATATTCCTGACAAAATTAAGTCTTTAATCACCAGTCTTTACACTGAATTTAAAACATCATTTATCACTGATCATTTTACAACTGAAGCCATAACAGTTCGTCATGGGCTTTTACAAGGAGATTGTCTTAGTCCACTACTCTTTAATATGTGTTTTAACACATTTATTCAATATATTAGGGCTGAAAAGTACAAGCAACTTGGTTTTTCACCTCACGATAAGAATGATCGCATGTTCAATCCTGTACACTGGTTTCAGTTCGCAGATGACGCTGCGGTCATTACAAGTGGGGAAAGAGAGAACCAGCTTCTTTTAAACTGTTTTACTCGATGGTGTCAATGGGCCAACATGATCATAAGGGTTGATAAATGTGCCACATTCGGAATTAAAAAATTCACTACAAGATCTCTTCAATTTCAACCTAAACTTTTTGTTAATAATGAAACTGTACCTCCTGTAGCCATGGGGGATGCCTTTAAGTATCTTGGACGTTACTTTGACTTTGAAATGACCAATCAGTCTCACAAATCCAAGCTTCTGTCTGTTTTACTAGATCTTCTCAAACAAATTGATTCCTTACCTATCCATCCAAAACACAAACTGCGTCTCTATAGTGAATTTGCCCTCCCAAAGGTTTCCTGGCACCTTACTGTTTCAAATGTTTCTAAGACTTGGGTGGCAGAAAATCTCGACAACCTGGTCTCTAAATACATACGCCAGTGGCTTGACCTGCCTATAAGTGCCACGCTTAGCTCCATTATTCTTTCCAAAAATCAATTTGGACTCAACTTGCAGCTGCCTACCACAAAATTTCTACAATGCCAAACTGTCACCCGTAACGCTCTGAAGTTGTCACCAAATGATAATATCCGAACATTGTGGAAAAACACAAGCAATGGTACCAATATACAACACGATGTTTATAAAAATACAAAAGAAGTTCTGAAAGCTGTACAGACAGAACACAAGGAGCGTTTACAAAGTCATCTTACTACTCAAGGTACTATTCTCTCATTTCTCTTTGACAACGCAACTTCAAAATATAACAAGTTTTGGTCCGAAGTTCAAAGTAAGCTGCCCAAAAATATCTTCAGCTTTACCATTCGTTATTTGAATAACACCCTTCCAACTCGTAAAAATCTATCTAAATGGAAACTTAGTCTATCGTCCTCTTGCTCTTCCTGCTTTGAAACGGAAACCCTTCTTCATGTTGTCGCCGGCTGCAAAACGTACCTTCAGGAAGGTCGATATACTTGGAGACACAACTCAGCACTACAGTTTTTAGCAGGTTCTCTCAAATCTCTTGAAGGCTGTACAATATATGCTGATATCTGTGGATTCTTATCGCCATGTATTATAACTGGAGATGCCTTGAGGCCTGATTTGCTCTTAGTTACTCCACAACAACAGCTATACATTCTTGAATTGACCGTGGGCTATGAAACAAACCTGGATAAAAATTCTTCTCGCAAATACGAAAAATATCGTTCTTTAATTCGTGATTTACAATCCAGCTTTTCGAAAGTTAGTTTCGTAAATCTCTCCATGAGCTCTTTAGGTATATTCGGTAAATCTTGTATTACCTTCAGTAAAATGTGCAACGCTTTCAACATCGACAACAAACACGAGCGCTTTCTTTCAACCAAACTTTCCAACATAATCATTCGCACCACATACTACATATTCTGTCGTAGAAATAAACCATGGACCAGCCCTGAACTATTGTCGCTTTATTGATTTTGTTAGTAAAATATTTTATTTTGATTTTGTTAAATAGGCAAGCCAATGCAAACTACCTTGATTAGTGAGGTTTGTAATTGTTTGTATTAAGATGAAAAAATAAAAAGTTTCCATTATTATTATATTAGAATACGATGCGTAATTGTAGTGAAAAGTCTGAACTAAAGTAGATGACGATTAAATGAAATAATAATAATAGTAATAATAATAATCAATGATAATAATAAGAATGAATACAAGGTCAACCATTTATTATTTATGGACGACCTCAAGTTCAGATGAGTATGCTTGTGAGAATCATTGAGATGTTCAGCACTGACATCGGTATGGAATTTGGGATGAAATAGTGTGGCATTTTGACATTAAAACGTGGAAAGATTGTTAGAAGTGAAGGAATTAAGTTAGCTGATGGACAAACAATGAAAGAGGTCGAGGAGGAAGGTTACCCTTATCTAGGTATTGTGGAATCAGATAAAATCAAAGAAACTGAAATGAAGGAGACAATTGATAAGGAGTACAAAAGAAGGGTAAGGCTAGTAATTAAATCGAAGTTGAACGGAAAAAATAAGGTTTCAACGATCAACACATGGGCAGTGGCTATATTCCGGTATGTAGTGGGAATTATACAATGAAGAGAAAAGGAGCTTAAGGATTTAGACAAACAAACAAGGAAAACAATGACAATGGATTTCCATCCAAAGAGTGATGCTGACGGGCTGTATGTGAAAAGAAAAAATGGGGAAAGAGGTCTTATAAGTATAGAACGATGCGCCAAAGAAGAAGAAAATAGTCTGAAAGTGTACGTGGCCAAATCTAAAGAGAAACCTTTGAAGGGTGTAGCCTAATTCGAGAAATTAAATGCAAGTGAACTGGAGAAGGTTAGAGATCTTAAGGCAAGAAATGAGAACAAAGCGAAAGATACATGGAATGAAAAGAGAATGCATGGATAGTTTGTCAGAGACCTGATAGATGATGTAGATAAGGAGACGACTTGGGAATGGTTGTCAAAATGTGATTTGAAGGTTGGTATAGAAGCCTTGATTTGTGCAGCACAAGAACAATCAATCAGGACAAATTTTGTAAAGTATCACATTGATAGAACGGCTGGACGCCCCCTGTGTCAATTGTGTGGTCAAACAGGTGAACGTATCCAACACATTGTAAGTTCATGCGAGAAGTTGGCTCAGAAGGAGTCAGGATAGTGTAGCGAGAAAGATCCATTATGATATATGCAAGAAAAGAGGACTGGGATGCAGTAAGAAATGGTATGAGCATGCCCCTGAAGGGGTTTTGGAGAGTGATGATGTAAAGTTATTGTGGGATGTAAATATCCAGTGTGATAATGTGATTGAAACAAGAAGGACAGATTTATTCTTGGTAGATAAGAAGGGACATACGGCAGTGATCATTGACATAACAGTGCGATGCGAATGTGGCAGAGAAGGAGAAACAAAAAGTAGAATAGTATCAAGACCTGAAAAGAGAAATTAAAAGACTGTGGAAACTGAAGAAAGTAGAAGTTGTCCCTGTTGCTATTGGAGCTCTGGGATCTGTGACCAAAGGATTTGAGAAGTGGGTTGAAAAGCTTTGGATTCGCAGCATATTGGGGGTACTTCGAAAGACTACGTTGTTGGGAACTGCCAGGACTTTGCGAAAAGTACTGGAGTTTTGAAAAAAAGAAGGTCCATGGTCATTTGTATGACCTGCCTATCAGCATAGAACTCGGCAATAAGAACAGCCAGGCACAAAGTGTGGAAAAAGATAATAATAATAATAATAATAATAATAATAATATATTACTGTCAATCATGTAAATATCACACAAATGTTTCTGTTATCTGTTTTAGTTGTCTATATCTTAGAGAACGGGGAAAGCAACAAAGCACCAATGACAGTAAAACACTTTCCCCTGTATCTATAAAGACATAAAAAGCTTGTAGCATTTTCTTTGCTGCTCAAAGCAATGCCATTTTCTAAAACGTTTCTATTGCCATTTTTACAATCAATGTCTCCATGTGTTTTTTAACTGTATCCGAAATGACTCTCAATACTCCAGTCACCTCGGGTGTTGCTGCAACAGAACCCATTTCTACTCTCAACATTGTTTGAGTTGCTTTTTCCTTAGTATTAAATCATGTGTCATAGCGGTATCAATTGTTTACACTTCCTCGTTTTTACTGCCGACCAGCACATTATTTTTGATATCATAATTATATGGACTGGTCGCAAGTACTCTTTTTGGAATTATTCGATCATCTTCTTCTCCTTTATCTTGTCAAGATCTATAATATCAAGGTATTTGTATCTTTTTTTTACCAATCTATTATTATTATCATCATCATCGCTTATATCACATCATCTGATTATGACTAGATGATTGATGTTCCTTGGTTATCAAGTTGTAGCACAAAACGTCAGGTATCCAAGACATTTCTGGTAATCTCTGGTAACGCCCCAATGATTATTTGAGTTATTGTTACCTTTTTGCATTTACTAAAGGCTCCCAATTTCTCTCTTTAAAGCTTGGCATTTTTCCACTTTCTCTTATTTTTCTCTTGTCCAAAGTTAGGTTTTGACTAAACGATTTTCTTCGCAGTGCGGAAATATTCTTTCTTACTTTTTTCGTCATGTCAGCAGTGTTTACTCCAGCAGCTTTCATTGTAACTAAGTACTTAAATCCTTTTCCATCTTCACTGTTTTAATGACTTCACCACTTGACAACTGAATGGCTCTGCATCTTACTGGAGCACCTCGCTTCATTACGTTTATATTACGTTATTCATTTGTATAAGTAAATGTTGGACTTTGAAAATTCTGAACTTCATGGACTCAGAGGAAGCCAGCTTTATCATGTCATGAGTCGTAAGCTTTTTTCCGAGCTACGTTTCGAGAGATACTTCTCCCATCGTCAGGTTTACTTATACAAGACTCCACTGGTGGAATATTGGAACTGTGTTAACCAATGTATTAATTTTGTTTTCATTTGCCCATATACAGTTGAATCTGGTTATAAGAAATTCGGTTATAAGAATTATTCAGTTTTAAGAAAGAGTTTTCGGGGTCCCGATTCCTTTCTTAATAAATCCATATAACTTTCATCGGTTATAAGAAATTCGGTTATAAGAAAAATTAAAGAAAGAGTTTTCTAGTCCCAGCAGAAGTACTATTCGGTTAGAAAAAGTTTCTGCAATGAAACTCCCTGTTGCGGCGGCACCTCTTTGATGTTAACTCCACAAACATAGACAAATTGCTTTGTATCCATTTTCTTTGTTTGGCTTTCCAAGTGGTGCTATGCAAACTGAACTCCCGTTGATTTTTCCTTACTATGGGATAAAATTTTATACCTTTCTAGCTGGGTATAACGAGGAACAGTTTATTAAAAGAATTTTCAATAATTTGCGCTGTGGGATAAACCGATAAAATTAGCTGCGTCCCATACTAATGTACCATAGCATTCAGTAATCGCTGCTAGTAGCATTAAACGTTGGTAAAACCGATTTGATAAGACCAGGCAACATTTCCCTAATAATCTTGAAAATTCTGAACTTTATGGACTCAGAGGAAGCCATAGATGTACGTTTCGAGAGATACTTCTCCATGGTCAGGCTACTGAAATGATTAGATATGGCTATTTTATACTTTGGTAGTGCGGACGTTGGTGTAGACAGGCCTGTTGTTGTTTCGGGAAGTAGCACTATACCTATTTTGTGTTTGTGGTGTTTCTTTCTTCAGTGCTGGAAGCCATGTTACTGGAAAGGTGTAGGATATACTGTTTATGTGATTGCTGCATTGCAAGGAATGGATTGTTTCTTTTATTTTCCTTGTTGTTGTGTTGATTTCTTTGTCTATAATTCTTTTATTTTCAGAGTCAAAGGTATGATCCTGTGTCCAGCAGTGTTCGGCTATTTCATGATTCTTGGTGTCACCTTTCTGAACAGCTTTCTTGTGTTCTTTTTCTCTTTGGCCCAAGGAATACTTTGATTCACCTATGTAGGAGGCAGGACAGTCGTTACATTGTAGTCTGTAAACTATATTGTCCCTTTCCTCAAGTGGGACTGGGACTTTTGGTTTTGAGAGGATCTTCCTTAAGAAGGAGCATTGGATGTTGTGTTGTCGGAGGGCTCGTCTTAGATGTTTACTGGTATTCTTCATGTAAGGCAGACGTAAATGTTTCAGGAGTACTTCATCTTCATGATTAGGTCCAGTTGTTCTGTGTAAGGCTCTCTGGACATCCTTAGCGTCGTATCCATTGGATAAGAGAACCCTTTGAAGGTGTCTTTCTTCTATTCTGAGGTCATGTGGGTTAGAAATAATGCTTCTTGCTCTTCCAAACTGGGTGGTGATGACACTATTTTGACCTGAGACTGGATGGTGTGATGCATTGTTGAGGTACTGGTCAGTGTGGGTTGGTTTCCTGTAGATGGTAACGGAAATGCTGCGATCTGCCTGCCTCTTTACTAGGACATCCAGGAGGGTATTTCTCTTCGTTCTTCTTTCTCCATGGTGAATGTGATATTTGACTGCATGGTGTTGATGTGTTCAAAGAAACCTTGTAGGTGATCCTTTTTGATGATTGTAAAGACATCATCAACGTACCTTTTCCATGCAGTTTGCCCCTGGTCTGCTGTTGATAATGCCATGGTTTCAAATGCTTGCATGAATACTAGCAATAACCGAGGATGTAGGGGCTCCCATGTGTACACCGTAGGTTTGTGTGTAGATGTCATTGTTGAAGAGGAAGCATGTGTTGGTGAGAAGTACTCGTAGTAGGTCCAGGATATCTGAAGGTTTCAGTGTGGCTCTTGATGGCAATGAATCATCCTGTTCAAGAAGGTCCTCTACAATTCGTAAGGTGTCGTCAACGGGGATGCTTGTATATGAAAGAAGACCATGATTTCATCTTCTTGGATTCTTTGATGTATAATGAAGGCGGCAAAATCAGTGCTGTTGGTACAGTAGTGTGGATTCATCTTTGTCTAGGGACGCAGAAGATCCGCCATGTAACGTGAAAGTGAATGAAGTGGACTTCCAGAGTAAGCGACGATTGGACGTATTGGAACATTAGGTTTATGTACTTTTGGTAATCCATAAAACAGAGGTAAAGCCGAGTCTTTGGGTTTTAATCTGTGGTAGAGGAAGTTATCAAGGAGATGGTTTTTCTGTAACGTAATTAGTGCTTTGCTGACTTTGGTCTTGACTGAGTTCCTTGGGCTGCGCTTAATGATTGATTCACTTTCCCAAAGTACTGTCTTTTGGATTTCTCTCAATAATGCTTGGAGTTCTTTCTCATTATCAAACTCAAAGATTTTTTTAATGTCCACTTTCAACTCTTTCATTCCTCTACCTAGACATCCAACAACTATTGGAACTATTATTATTATTATTATTATTATTATTATTTTGTTTTCATTTTCTTCCAAATAGGAAATAAATATTACTTTGTGTAAAATAAGTAACAAAAAGTTAAGACTATGTACAAATAAAACAAGGTAAAATGAAGTGAGTTTCAAAACATTTATAAAGAAAGTGTCCTTCTGAGGATGTGTCCTGTACTATTTAAGATTATTTTCAAGATTAATGGCAACTGAATACTTCCTGGTGTTAGAATAACATATATTTATGCATCCCTTTTTTCACAATACCAAGGGCTCCTGGAATTAACTTCGTTCTCACGTTTCACACTTGGTTTACTTCGATTTCTAGACCTTGATCTGTACTGAAATATTCTTCATTACTTTTTTGTTTTCAACGGTACCCATTCAAGTATATTCATACAATTTTGTTGACGAGTCCAGGCCATACGTTCTACATAACCTTTATGTATATAGTTGCAATCATTATTATGACGCTTTAAACACTCCTTCTGAGCAAGAACGTTGCAAATACAGATTGCGAAAAACAGTGTCCGCATGTTCTCTATAACGGAGATTATTATTTATTTCTATGCATGTTTTGCTCACTAAATATTTTAATTTCAGCTCTCCGGAACCTCTCACAACCCTGACAGAATGCAATATGACAGTTTTCTGCAACTCAGCAACCTGTATCTTTATTCTAATGTCCTCCAACTTCTTCTTTTGTTTCTTTGGTGTTGTTCCAAGTGTTCCTTTGGCTATTGGGATTGACTGTCACCCTCATGCTCCATAACTTCTTTGATCTCTCGTACAAGGTTTTGATGCTTCACAATCTATTCTACCTCCTTGAAGTTTCCTCTCGTATCGTAAGGAAACGCATAATCTATGATTTAAGTGGATTTTGGTTCTTTATCTACTCCAACCATATCAGAACGTCTAGCTTTAATCACATGGTCAGTCTGGATGTTAAATCTCACAATATCTTCTTCTTCTTCTTCTTTTTCTTTTTCTAAGTGCCTTGTCTGTAGACGTTGGCTATCATAATGTTCCAATTAACCCTGTTCCTTGTCAAATGTAAATTTCACTCGTTTGTATTGCATTCCAGTTGTTCGCCACATGCTCCCTTAAATTTCAAAAAGAAATTCTTCGCTGCCGCCCTCTGATTCTTTCTATACGTCCAGTTAGTACCAAGTTCTCCAGACCCTCCTTCCTCATGATGTGTCCCACGAATTCTATCTTCCTTCTTCGAACTGTCCTCAACAGGTTCTTTTCCTTTCCTGCTCTTTGTAAAATTCCATCGTTTGCTACATGATCAGCCCACGATATTCTTAATATCCTTCTCAAGAACCACATTTCAGCGGCTTCCATGTTCTTTTTCGTTCCGACTGATATTGTCCAGCATTCACATCCATACAGCAGGGTAGATGTTACGTAGTACTGCAGTATTCTCATTCTTGTGCACATTGACATTTTCTGTTTTTTCAAATTTTTCCTAGTATGTCAAAGGCATCTTTTGCTAATCCAATTCTCCGCTTTATTTCGACGTCACATTTGCCATTCTAAATGATGTCGCTTCCCAAGCAATTAAACCTGCTGGATTTGGTCAGACTCAATGGGTAATCGCGTGTAGGACTTTGTTTCATGCTTACCATACACACGGCCTTCTTTCAATTTATTTCGAGTCCTTCTTTCTTGCTTTCATCCACCACCTTGTTCAAGAGGTCCTGCAGTCCTTGCTGAGAATTTGCAACTAACGTAGAGTCATTGAGAATCTCAGGTTATTCAGATTGTGACCACCAACACTAATCCCATCCAAGACTTCCAGTTCTCTGAAGACCCTTTCCACATATAGGCTAAATAGGCCCACAGAAAACATGCAGCCCTGTCTTACACATCTCTTGATCTTCACGTATTGACTCAAATCATTATCCACACGTATGCAAGCAGTTTGTTCCTAGTAAAGATTGCGGATGAATCGAACACCTTTGCCATCTAAATCTAGTGCTATGATGTCTTGAAACAGTTTCTCATGTTGGACTTTGTCGAATGCCTTCGTATGGTCTATGAAACACAGGTATAGATTCTTTTGCATCTCTATTGCTACTTCAACCAACATTCAAATAATGAAGATGGTGTTTCTGGTACCCATATCTTCCAAAAAGTCATACCATTCCTCATCAATTTCTCTTCTAATCTTCCTTTGAGCTCTGTTCATGATGATTTTCAGAATCAGTTTGATGACCTGGCTCATCAGACTTATTGTATGCTGTAATTCACAAGCTGTTGCATCTGGTCTTTTAGATAGTGCGATGAAGATGAATTTACTTAGATCTTTAGGGATATCGCCACTGTCGTAGACTCTGTTTACCAGATCGGTTAGTTTTTCTATGTCGAAGTCTTCTAGAGATGTCAGTATTTCCGTAACAATCTCAGCTTTATTGTTTTTCATTTTCTTTAGTACTGACTCTACTTCAAATTTCAGGATTTTAGGGCCATCAATGTTCTTATTTATGGCTGGTTTGTCTCCTCTGTTGTATTTGAACAGTTCATCGATGTACTCCGTCCACCTTTCCAACACCTACAATGCCTTCTTTCACAATGATGATGTTTCCATCTTTAGATTGTATACATCCAGAGGAAACTGAAGATCTGCAGCCACTGATTTCTTTGATCTTTTGTTATATCTTTGCGGGATCTCTTTGTTTGTGTTGTTCTATCTCTTCACATTCTGCATTGAACCATTCCTCTTTTGCTTCTCAACATTTTATTTTGATTTGTTGGTCGAGTCTTCTATATTCCGCACTTCCTGTGTCTGTTGTTTGTTGTCTTTCATCCATCAGTTCTAAGACCTCTGATGTTCTCCATTTCTTTTCAGTTTGTTTTTCCTTCTTCGACAAGGCCCTCTTTGTTACTACGACTATTGATTCTTTGAAGATATTCCAGCAGGAATTGAGTTCACCTTCAAAGTTTTCAAAACAATTCTTTACTTCTGCGTTAAATTCTTTTCTTGTTTCTGGATCTTCTAGCAATGTTTATTACTGCAGCCTTGGTTCTGTCTTCTTTTTCTTTAGTTTTTTCAGCTTCAGTTTCAGTGGTAGAAGGTCACTTCCGCAGTCTGCGCTAGGGTATGTCTTGTAATGTTGGACTGCATTTCTGACGCGCCTATTTATAGTTATGTAATCTTCGTTTCCCCTCCTGGGCTTCTTCAAGTCCATTGTCTTCTCAGGTGATCTTCCAACCATGTGTTAATGATTGTTCGTTCGAAATTCACCATAGAACAAATTTCTCTCCTCTGTCATTTTGTTCACCAATGTTTTTCTTTGATTTTTCCTTCTTCAGCTTGTCCTACTTTTGCATTTAGATCCCCCATTATCAGTATTACTTCTTGTGATTTACACTGCGATCGAGCTTTGTTCAATTTCTCGTAAAACTCTTCATTTCCACTTCCTCACTGTCTGATGTTGGTGCATGTACCACAATGATTGATATGTTGAAAGGTTTTCCTTCCAGCTTCACTAACAAAACTCTCTCTTAGAGTTACCAATACCCTTGGACACATTTCGCACTTTCTTTATCTGATAATAGGCCTACTTCTTTCCTATGAGTATCTTCTGCTGAGTATTTCAGTCTATGATCGTCACTTCTAAAACCTCCGCTATTCTTTCGTCTGGTTTCGCATAACCCAAGGATGTTGATTCCAATCCATGTCATTTCTTGTTTCATACTCTCAAGTTTTCCAATTTGATGCAGTGTTCTCACATTCTGAGACTTTTCTTAGTTTGGATTGNGTTTTCCTTCCAGCTTCACTAACAAAACTCTCTCTTAGAGTTACCAATACCCTTGGACACATTTCGCACTTTCTTTATCTGATAATAGGCCTACTTCTTTCCTATGAGTATCTTCTGCTGAGTATTTCAGTCTATGATCGTCACTTCTAAAACCTCCGCTATTCTTTCGTCTGGTTTCGCATAACCCAAGGATGTTGATTCCAATCCATGTCATTTCTTGTTTCATACTCTCAAGTTTTCCAATTTGATGCAGTGTTCTCACATTCTGAGACTTTTCTTAGTTTGGATTGCCTCAGTCGCTTGATGATGGTCTGGTCCCCCCCCTGCGGGTTATCCCGCAATCTTCTCCCGGGGGAATGGTTCCCCCGGGATTGCTTCTCGGGGGAACCATTCCCTTCACGTCGTTATCTACTTTTCTTGGTTTTGGGTTTGTCACCATAACGTCCTTGGCAAGATACGGTAGTGATTTGCCATTGCCTTCTGTCGCACAGTACCATGTTGGGAAAGTATACGACACCCAGCTGTTGTCCGTGTCGTGATATATCATCCACCTTGCCGCAGCGTTACTAAAAGCTGTTGACTCTGACTAGAGTGTTCTTCCGCCCTGAAGAAACATCCGACGCCTTGCTGCCGACGTCATCATCGTAACCCTTACAGGGGAGGCTAAGGGGTTGTTGATACTTGCCAGAGGTATCACCCCAAATACTAAGCACGTCGGGAGTGGACGCCTTATTTCCATTTAGTGGACTGTGGTTACCTGATTCCACCTGCTTTCCCTTAACTCCGGAGGCAAGGGATGTCACCCCTTTCTATAGCAAGACTCATCCATAGCCGTGGCCGTAGCCGTAGCCGTAGCCACAATTTCTTTCCTCTCACATTTTCTTGTATTGGTTCTAGTTTATGTTCGTACAACTTTGGCTTTACTTCGAACCCATTCTTACGACACACTTCCCAATTTATTCGCTTCCCAAACCCAACCGTGTCAACGTGTGTACTCTTTTTTAGCCAACTTACTGCATTCACTGGTGATGTGGCTTACCATCTCATCTACCTGTCCACACATTCTGCATTCACTTTCTTCTTATGTTTTCTCGATCTTTGTTTTGATGACATTGGTGCGTATTAGTATTGTTCCTGTGCAGTCATTATCATTGACTCCGTTCCTCTTCTAGTTCGTGCATTTCTAAGGCAGATCCACCTACCCTTGCCTTCTCCATTTTCTGTCAGTAGTAAAATCTGCTCATCTAGCGTCTTTTCATTCCAAGCCAGATGTCTTTCATTCTTTTGCCGCAACTTATACTCAACTTTGCTTTCTCCTTTATATCCATTGGCCAATATAGCTGCTTTTAGTAATCATTTGTCACTGTTACATACATATCTTTCAATTCCAATATCTTCCACGTTAAGCAATCATATAATAATTATGAAATATTATTTAATTAGTTGATATCAATGAAAAGGGAATATTTATTTAAAATCCTACATAAAAATGAAGGCTTTATATTTTTGTCATACGGAAAGTAAATTGTAACCATTGGATACTTGAAAACATTAATTTGTGTTCATTAACTTATTAATTGTGATATTAACTTTTTTGCTGTATTTGTCCATATTCTACCAAAGCTGAAACACACTACCTATAAAACAAAAGTCAATAATCAATTCTCATTTATTTGTATAGTAAATATTTAATGTCAACATTATCCGTAGTCAAAATGATAATATGTAGTACAGAATTAAGTCAATAGGGTCGATCAGCTTGTGGCTTCGTATTTTAACGAATGTCTCAAACATAAAGATCCGATTTGAACCACCACAACGCCCAAAAGTAAACAAATGACTAAAAATGTGAACAAAAAGTAAAAAAACAAGTTAATAAAAAGAAAATTCATAGAATAAATAGAACAAACAACAATAAATAAAAAATAAACAAATAAAAATAACAAAGTATCTATTTTACTTCTTCAGGCTGGTCTCATTATTGACAACAATAAACTTTCATTAGTACACAATAGATGCAGAACTAAAGCTGAGTTGTATCCAAACATTTGCCTTGTATGAGAATATATATTTTATACTGTGATTACAAATATTCCCTAAATAATTTCAAAGACACTTATAAAATTTCAAAGACACTTTAAAATTTCAAAGACACTCTCTAACTTTCAAAGACAATTTTAAAATTTCAAAGACACTTTAAATTTCAGACACTCTTTAAATTTCAAAGACACTTTTAAAATTTCAAAGGCAGGAAAAAACGGGTCTTATCGAAGAGTGTTCAGAAATCATTACCACACCTTACAGTGCTTACTCCAAGAAAGAAATAAAAAGAAAAGATTAATTAAGTCTCAGTTTTACCCTGAATGTGACAAAGCAAAGTTTTAAAGCTTCACCGCCTTTCCTCTTTAGTGTATATATTCATTAAAAATGAAGCAGATGTTCCTTCTACAGAAACATATGGACAAATGCTTTTGAGCTCCCTTCTTTACAGTCAGTGCACTGTTGTACACAAAAGAGTTTTTGCTAATGACATGATTTATTCAAATCCTGTTGGAGAGGCTCTCTCTGCAGCATCATTGGTCTTAATTTAACCTAAATCTTTTGACTCGTTAATGTAAACGCAAATGTAGACACTGTTGAATATAACGATAAACTCAAGGATAAAGCGGAACCACCTGAAGAGAAAATATCTGGTTTGTCTGATTATATTAATACTCTTGATTGTTGATTGTATCCCTATTGTTTATTTTCAATTGTCTGGTGTGTACTTCTCGTTCTTTTGTTTTCTAAATATGTTGTTTACTTCTTCATTTATGTCTGCTGTTTATTGCCTGCTCGCTTATTGTTTATGGACTGGTTTATACCTATTGTTCTTTGCTTGTTGTTCTTTGTTTATTGTCTGGTTTAAATTTATTGTTCTTTGCTTGTTCTTTTTTGTTTATCGACTGATCGTTTATTGTTCATGGTCTGGTTTATACCTATTGTTATTTGCTTTCTGTTTTTTTGTTTATTGCCTAGTTTAAATCTATTGATCTTTGCTTATTGTTTTTTGTTCATTGCCTGACCGTTTATTGTTCATGGTTTGGTTTAAATCTATGGTTCTTTGCTTGTTCTTTTTTGTTCATTGTCTGACCGTTTATTGTTCATGGTTTGGTTTAAATCTATGGTTCTTTGCTTGTTCTTTTTTGTTTATTGACTGATCATTTATTGTTCATGGCCTGGTTTTATACCTATTGTTCTTTGCTTATTGTTTTTTGTTTAATGTCTGGTTTAAGCTTTTATGGTATCCTCAAGAAGTGATTACTTATCATCAAGGACAAGATGTGGAAAAGCTTAAGTTACGTTGTGTTTTATGCCTTGTCTCTTTACGCTAAGCTACCAGGAACACAAATGAAAATGCCAAGGTCAAAATCGAAGAATATAATACATAACAATGCTATTTTATGGTAATATGTTAATGTGTTACTTTGTGATTTTTATCCAATTAGCTAAGGTCTAAATGCAAATTGCAATTTGTGTAAGCTTCTACTGATAAAGTTTGTTTTCAATGCTCTAGGGTTTCCCTCACGTGGTTCAAAGACTTAGTGTATTTTATTTCAAATCTACAAATCGTCACTCTCATGTCTCTGGTCAAGTCATTGGTACTGTATGATTCAAGAATACCTATGCAAGTTGTTACCATGGTACAAGACACCTCTAGCCTATCGGAGCACTATGTGTCGATATTTAGGAGAACATTTTCTTGAAACGGAAGAGCTATATGTACTTTTCCCAATTTTTATTCAATACAATCCAGCTATTTGAGGGCAAGGAAGCCCTTAAATCTCTTGTTCATTTTACTTCAGTAATATTCATCTGACATGATAAAACTACCTTATTTACTACATTATTATATGGTCTAGAAGTCGTACCTTTAAAAAGGGCAGAGGAGAGAATATTAGAAGCGACAGAGATGAGAATGCTAATGTGGCTAGCCGGAATATTCTTGCACGAACACAGGATGAATGGTGACCTAAGAAGAGTTTTAAAGGTAAGGAAAATAAAAGAGAAAGCAAGAGGAGCAAGGTTAAGATGGCATGGACATGTAATGAGGAGAGAAAATGACAATATTCTGAAGGCAGTATGGCAGGCACCAATGAGAGGAAGGAGGAGTAGAGGACGACAAACGCTTAGACAGAGGGAGGTCATAGAACGAGACATGAAAGAAGTGGGAGCGAGAGAAGGAGTTTGGGAAGACCGAGTCAAGTGGAGAAAAAGGTGTCGACGGTGTTTGTCGGCGGTGTTTGCCGACCTGAAAAAAGTCGGGTGAAGGCAGGAGAAGAAGAAGAAGATGAAGATGATGATGATGATGGTGATAATGATAGCTCCAGTAGCTATTACTCATTGCTTTAGGTAATTTTTCCTGATTGCATCCAGTATCCTGGATGAATTTTTAAACAACTTTCTTTGAGACCTTGCCATGGAGTCGATGATAAACTTTTGCATACTTATACCCTGCTGGTCTGCAAATCCCAGTCTCCGTTCCATTCCTTTTACATCAATAGGGTGGTTTGCCGTAAAGGATTTCTTTCGTCCAGTACTTTTTAAGTGACATAATGTAGCACATGTGTGCAGCGACCTTTAGCGTGTGTAGCGACCTTTAACCTATTTCAATCTGCGAATGAGAATTCTGCCAATTAACCCACACAACATAACGAACTTAACACCATTGCTACAAATATGTATTTTGATAGTATCAGCAAGAATCTGAGTTAAAGACAACATAATTTTCTTTAGAATAGTATTTTATATTCTTACTTTGCATCTCCCAAACAATATTAAAAGATAATCATTTATATTTCACAGATTATGGAAATGCTTCTCGATAACTTTTAAAATTAGTTCCTTTCTTATATGAAGCACACTTATTCAAATATAGAGGAGCCATCATAGAGATTTTCCTGCTCTGTAATTAGTTTTAATTCAGTGTGAAGTACTGGTGGAGCTATTTAAACCCTGACGTTGTCAAAGCTTGCGATTAACTACGCTTGTATGCAATATCTCAGTATTACATTGCCTTACTCGTTTGTAAACATCAAGCCACCAAACTATTTCCAGCACTGTACTTGATACCACTAAGTGCTACCATTGTGGCTTTGTTGGATGGCGGAATAAACAAAAATTATTTTGTCTGTCACCTGACGTTTTCCTTTAGATTACAGCAGTTTTCATTGGTAGAATTTATGAAAGGTCGCTGAATATTGCCAAGCAATTGCATTCTGTTGCCATTTCTCTCTTTTCTATAATAAAGAATCATGCAAGGCATAGGGGCTATAATGAAAATAAGATCTTCATGATCTGTATTATGCTACCCCTGCCACCGTTTCTCTAGATTATCGTCCCGCCTGTTTGTTTCGTTCTTTTTTGTTTCTGTTTAGTCTTATTTTTTAACTATTTTGGATAACATCATGTATTAGGTTTTTACCATTTACCTTTAAACATTTGTATTTTTTTGTTAGTGGCGAATAAATACATACATACATAGAGCCACTAGGCGTATGAAACTGTGAAAAGAAACAGACAAAAAGGGATAGAGACAAGAGGCAAGTGTTCTATCAAAAGATGAGTTGAAGATATGCAGATTATATGATGGAGGACTCACAAGCCATAATATTCAAAAATACATTCAGGGAACTATTTATTACCATCAAGGAGCACAACAAAATATTTCTATGTGTATGGAGCTGTAAAAGAAAAAAGAAACTTTAAGTCAAAGGATGAGTTTATCTTGGACATGAATACATTCAAATAACATAATGGAGGAAAGAATTCACAAGCTAGAATAGTCCACAATATCAGTGCTGTCAGTGGGGCAACAGCTGCAAAAGGATGAAGACACAGAGAGAAGCGTGTCACGTTGGATACAATAAACTGAGTCAATACCAGCAAGAAAATTTCCTTTAATAATGCCTATGAATATTAGTCTGCTCCGGATTAATCTCATCCTGCCTTTGTTGGAGATTCCAGCTTACTAGTGTATCCTTCTGCCAAACTTTTGCAAGTTGTTTAGTTGTCGATCAACATATACCTTGTGTCAGAATGACATGGTAGTAGAAATAACTACTGACCAAAACAGCCCCATGTTCCTCTCAGTAGACACTTTCCTGACACGTTTTGAGCCTTTCAAACAATCCTTTATCTCTTAACATTCGACACAGTGTACTGACATTGGCTCTTGGTCAATAAATTGGATGTTTTAGTAACTAAGAGAAAACCCGACTCGTACCAATGGTTTATCATCGATTATTACTGTATTTTCATAAATACAAACAACTGATTGGAATTTAGCTTTCTTACTATTTACTCTCAGGTCAATATTCTGAACATTATTTCTGCATTTTAAAGCACACATTACCCAGATGTGTCAAATTATCCACAAAGTCTAGTTTAGATAAGTTTTTTCTTTTTTCCATATCCATGCAACACAGGGGTCAAATTTTTTAATTTCACCTATAAAATTTAAGTATTGCGGTGGTAGGAAACTATCGTTTATTTAGACGTTTTCTCCAGGGTCTCATCTGATCTTTGATACCTAACTTTCTTTTTTCTTTTACTGATGGAAATTTTATGGAAAGACATACCATTGTCTTAGCGTGTATCTGACCTGCAATAATACATACAACATTAAATTTGGTTACTGGAAATAACCTCTGGTTTATTTCCTTAATACATCTTAGTTCAGTTATTGTTTAACTGAAAATTGTTTTGGTTTCATAACAATCTGGATTCGTTATAACAACAAATTGCTCGGTTATATAAGATTTAGATCAATTATCTACTCAAAATAATGGATTGCAGTTAATAATATCTCACCTCCTCTGACATAAAACTCTCAAGAGACATGTGTGTATACATATATACATATATATGTGTATATATGTGTATCTCTCTCTATATATACATATATATACCAGTATCAAAGTAATAATTAGCTATAGACAGTGCTCAATAATATGAGAATATTAGAGCTACCATATGCTGAACGTCAAAAAAATCAACAAAACTTAGTTTAGAACTGTCAGTTTCATGTTTTCGCAATCGTCAGCTAAACGTTTTACGTATTTAGCTGACGATTGTGAAAACATGGAACTAACAGTTCTAAACTAAGTTTTGTTGATTTCTTTGTCGTCCACTATATATATATATATATATATATATATATATATATATATATATATATATATATATATATACCAGCTTTGTTTTTTTTAAAAAAATTTAGTAATTGATAAAAAATAACGTCAACGTCAAGACTTTGTCATAATTGTGTATTTATTTCTTGAAATGCCTCATCTGTATCTTCTTCATTAAATTCTATCGGTTGAAACGGATTCATTGTCATTGTCATCTCTTTTATATAAATTGAAGCTGGTTTTTAAACATAGAGAACCCACTCAAACAATGTGTCCCTTTTCTTCTTCTTCTTCTTCTTCTTCTTCTTCTTCCTAAGGCTTTCTGGTTGGTTAAACCACATCTACATTTCGTTTTTTTTATTTTTTGTTTCCTTTAGCTTTTGCCTAAAACTTTTATAAGACTTTATCCAACACCACAATGTCTCTACACACGAGGAGCCGTGGCTTAATGTTTAGTACAGTTGCACCTTAACCAAGAGGTTCCGAGTTCGTTTCGCGAAAAGAATTTGGAACTTTACAGAAGAAAGAAAGTCATTGGTTGGCGTCAGAAAGGGCATTTTGCCATGTAATTCCTCACTGCAAAAACCAAAGCCCTTCAGAAGGGCACAGTCTGACCCCCAGTTACTGGGGAAAAGTGACGCTAAAACCACAAAAAAAGTTTCCTCGCATAACATCTTCAGCTTTCTCAGGTAATCATTTTCCTATACTATCTCGTCTCGAGCGTCTTTTAATGCTCTTCCGATAGTCTACCTTATCTATACTTTTTCTTATCGGATGTCTTTATCGTTAAACAAAAAAATTTGCTTATCAGGTAGGATAAAAAAGAGGAAAGTAAAGGAAAAAGATGGAAGAGATAGTGTGACAGCATGTATGAATGGCTTATCCACATTTTTTAAAGCATTCAAAGCGAACCAATGGAAATCAGCTTTTTCTATGCGAGAGTTTGATGTTAGGTCACAATCATCTGTAGGTCATGACGTCAATAACAAATTTGAAACAATCCCTTGGTGTTGTTTTTGAAAATGTTCTGTCTGAAATTGCCAAAGACTGACATAACAGCCAGTTTGCTTGAGCATATAACATACAATACATGTTTTTATTATCATGCACCATGCATCATGCATCGTGCATCATCATGCATCGTGCATCATCACGCATCGTGCATCATCATGCATCATGCATCGTGCATCATGCATCATCTTGCACCATGCATCATGCATCATCAAGCATCATGCATCATGCATCATCATGCATCATGCACCATGCATCATGCATCATGCATCATGAAATCTCCAAAGCTTTCTCCATGATAACCCACTGTATTTCCTTGGTGTTTTTATTGTCGTAACAAGCCATAGAGAAATCCTGATAGTATTATTCTTTACTAAGCAATTACTCTTTTCTTTTTTCTCTTTTTTGCCATAAAATCATTTTCAAAAATATGGTTACAATGAATATTAGGATTTTTTAAATCAGGCCAGCCAATGTTAGTTATCAGTTCCTTAGAGATTTGACTTTTTATGCTAAGGCTGAAAAACAAAACCCCCAATTTTGATAAAAAATTTGTACTATTATTATTATTATTATTATTATTATTATTATTATCTGTTTTAAAGCTTTCGCACAGGCTGTTCGTATTGCCGAGTATTTTCCTCTTGGGCGAGCCACAACTAGTGGCCAAGGGCCAAGAGGGTTCTTTCAAATGTCCATTACTTTTCTAATTATCCTCGCAGATCCCAATAAGGCTGTTTTTTGCACAATTCCAACATTTACTTCAAGACCTAACATTTCCATCCAGCTATTAAATCTTTTGCTCACACAGCCTAAGGCACCAACAACTACTGGTACCACTTTCACTTTTCTTAACGACCAAAGACGTTTCAGCTCCATTTTTAAATCTTGATACTTTTCGACCTTTTCATTCTCTTTTTCATGTGCCCTACAATCACCAGGTACAGCAACATCTATAATGATGGCATCTTTCGTTTTCTTCTCAAGTAATATTATGTCTGGTCTCCTCGCTTCTATCAAATTATCACATTGGATATTGATATCCCAAATCAATTTTACATTTTCATCTTCTACTACACCTTCCGGGCAATGTTCGTACCATTTCTCCTTCCTGTCGAGACCATACTTTCCACATAACATCCAATGGATCAGCTTAGCGATGTTATCATGTCTCCTCTTGTATTCACGTTGAGCCATTTTACTACACTCACAAACAATATGTTGCACTGTCTCCGCTCGTTCTCCACACATTCTGCACAAGGGACTTTCTGAAGTTTTATCAATTCTATTTTTAATGTAGTTTGTTCGCAAAGCCTGTTCTTGTGCGGCAAATATTGTTGCTTCTGTTTGAACTTTGATGTCTCCTCGAGTAATCCATTGCCAAGATAACTTTTTATCAATTTCCTCAGGCATTTCTCTAACAAACTGACCATACATTCTCTTCTCGTGCCATTTAGTTTTAATCTCGTTATGACTTGATCTTTTAAATTCATCCTTTTCCATCAAATTATCTGTTTGGATAACACCACCTTTTCTCACACCCTTCAAAAGCATCTCATTTGACTCTCTAATATATAGACCCAAATTATTTTCTTCTGACCATACACAGTTTTCGATACTGATCAAACCCCTACCCCCTTCTTTCCTCTTTACATAAAGTCTGTCAATATCTCCTTTTGGATGAAAAGCCCCATACATGGTCAATATCTTCCTTGTCGTCCTGTCAATCTTCCTCAACTCGTCCACCTTCCAGGCAATAATTCCTGCTCCATATCTTAAAAGGGCAACAGCCCAAGTATTAATTGCTTGAATCTTATTTCTTCCATTTAGACTTGATTTAAGAATTAACCTCAATCTCCTCTTATATTCTGTGATTACTTTTGACTTCATTTCCTTTTCTTTTATCTGGTCCAACTCCAAGACCCCAAGGTACATGTACCCATTTTCATCTACGTGCCTCATCACTTCTCCATTAGGTAAGTGAATTCCATCAAATCTAGCTAGTTTTCCTCTTTTCATTATGATCACCCCACATTTCTTTAACCCAAATTCCATCCCTATGTCTTTGCTGAAAAAATAAACAGTATTCACTAAACTGTCTATTTGATCATCATTCTTTCCAAACAGTTTAAGGTCATCCATGAAGAGCAGATGGTTAAGTTTGAATTCTTTTTTTCCCCATTCATAAGATGCACTCAATTTTCGTAGTAACACGGAGAGTGGAATCATGCAGATTACAAAAATAAGCGGTGAAAGGCTATCTCCCTGGAATATCCCTCTATTCACCTCGACTTCACAAAGATTTGAACCATTTGAGGTCAACAAAAGTTTCCATTTTTCCATACTTTTTTCAATGAAGGCCCTGATGTTGTCAGCAATACCCAACATGTTCAAACACTCAAGAATCCAGCTATGGGGGACAAGGTCATAGGCTTTCCTATAATCTATCCACGCCATAGCCAGATTAGTCTTCCTCCTCTTACAATCTCTAAGTATGGTTTTGTCGATCAGTAATTGATCTTTAGTTCCTTTGCTCTTCCTCCTGCATCCCTTCTGTTCTTCTGGGAGCAGATTTTCTCTTTCCATGAACTTATACATGTCATCTGCAATGATTCCAGTTAAAAGTTTCCACATTATCGGAAGACAAGTTATTGGCCTGAAGTTATCAACAGCATTTCCTTTTGCTGGGTCTTTTTGGCACAAAACTGTCCTTCCGTAGGTCATCCATGGTGGAATTGTCTTTCTACCATTGAGCATATCATTCAGCTGTGTGGCTATTCTTTCATGCATCGCATCAAACCTCTTTATCCAAAAGCCCTGAACTCCATCCTGGCCAGGTGCTTTCCAGTTAGGTATCTTTCTACATTGATTCTTGATTTTCTCTGCAGTTATAACCACATTATTTTGTTCTACTGCTGCAGTCTCTTCTTTCAACTCATTTAGCCATTCAGCTTCTTTGTTATGTTCTTTTTTCACGCTCCATATGTTGCTCCAAAAAGTTTTGCTTTCCTCAGCATTCGGTGTGTCATTACTACCTCCTGCATTTCCATTTAGTTCATTATAGACCTTCTTTTGATCAACCTTGAACAATCTATTCAATCTGTACTGGTCTATTCTCTGGTTGTAACGATTTATCTTTGCAGATTTTGCAAGAATCCGTTGCTTCAGCTCTTCGATCACCGTTGTCAATCCTTTCTTCTTAACCCTATACTTTTCCATGAGACATTTTCCTTTGGCTTCTTTCTGAAATCCCAGTACTCCTTTCTTTACTCTCTCAAGCAAACTTATATCCTTTCTAAGCTGCTTTATATCCCCTTCAAGACGTCTTTTCCACCATGGGTCTTTCTTTTTCCCTGGTTTAAACTTCTTAAGACCCAATTCATCTGCTACCCACACAGCAGCTGCTTTAATTAGATTATTTGTCTCTGTTATATTGCTTGTTTCGATCAAATCAATTACTTTATTAACCTTTCCCGTCACCCTGTTCAATGTTTTCATGTCAATCTTTTTAAAGGAGATCCCGTCAGTATTTCGGCCTTGAATCATGATTTCATTAAGGTTAGTAATAATCACTAGCTCTTCCTCTTCCAATCCTTCGAAATTTACACTCATATTACCTAAATCGTTATTTTCTTCACTCAGGACGTCTGCCACACGTAATCCATCATTTCTTGTTTGTGGTTCCTGAACAGTTTCCATATTGTTGTTTCCATCATCACTAGTTGAACTTATCATTCTTTGAATACTCTCCAACTCTAAGTCAGAAAGCCACTTATTTGTTCTAATAGCTCGTGCTTGATCACACAGCCTTTGTTCAGTTACCTCAAATACACCCCGCTCTCTCCATTCCTTCATCAATCGTTGCCTATAGCCTCGTATTGGCTTTCCATCGCCATCAAAAGGTCTACTCCTATAAAAACACTCAATAACAACTTTATTCACTTCCTTACTCCATTTAGTTCGGACATTGGTACGAGGATTTCGCTGGATAACGACCTGGGAAGCCTCGACCCTTCCCCTGCCGGACGAGGGACCTTCACAATAATCTCCAGTCCCATTTACGTCGTTATTTGTAATATTTATATTATTCATTGCACTCATAAGAGGTTAGTGGTGATAAGGTGTCACAACCACCAGTATTTTTATCGAGACACCATCTCTAGGAGAGCTGCCAGTCAAAGCTGAAGACCCAATCCTGGCCATGAGACACGTTTACATCCCGCCAGACGTCAACCTGGTATTTACAACTGCGGTTGGTTTATTGTTCTGAGTTTTCCTTCTCATAGGACGATTGCCAACCAAGGTTTACGACCTCGTCCTGGCCGGAAAAAAGAAATAAAGGGACAGACTTAACTCCGCCGGACGTCAACCCAGTATTTCAAGGTCTCAGAGTAGGCTAACAGGTACTACACCTTGCTCAAGGGTGACCTGGAGGTAGTTGTGGCAAAGGGTAACCTCATTCGCCCACGTCGAAACTCCACAACCGGATGCAGTTTAATGTCAATACCCAGGACATTTATTATTATTATTATTATTATTATTATTATTATTATTATTATAATTATTATTATTTAATTTTTTTTTTTTAATTTTTGCCATTAAGCGTATGCTCTGGCTCATCTTATTACCGTGATATTCTTACTAGGTCAGTCATAACAAATGACCAAAGGCTTGCAAAAGGGATCTCCTCTTTCATTATATCTCCAATACTTTTCTTAGGATTCTGGCTGTTCCTAGCAAGGCATTTTTTTTGCAGATCTTCTCAAACCACTTCTGAATTCCTTCTATAAAAGCGTTTCATGACTATCTTGTTCATCTCTTTACTTTCAATTCATTTTAGCTGTCGCAGGATAAAGACAGGGTCCCCACTGCTGTGCCGGGGAACTCTTGCCGGGAGAGGGACCTTCACTAACAGATCCAGTCCCATCAACGCGGTTATTTTCATTTATCTGATTATCTACTTTAACACTCATTAGAGGATTATTATCATCATCATTATTATTATTACTATTATTATCATTAACTGTTATAGTTTTTTGTTATACACTGGACAAATTTTAAAGTAGTATACTGTATGATATGATACAGTGTTGTCCTTGAAGTTAAGCTAAAAGCAAAGTGTACAGCAAAACTATATTGATTAAAGAATAATTTTTTAGTAAAAAGCTAGAAAATTGATTATTTATAAAAAAATCCCTCAAACACCTTGTTATCAATTAATTAGTCAGTTTACTTGTTTTCTTAATTATTTAATACCTTTAATTCATCACTTTCCCTTTATTCATTAATTTATCCACTTGTTTATTGTTATTTGAGTATTAAAATTATGCAAGCGGAATAGATTATTTCAGTATCAACAAGGCACTGCTTTCCATACGAACCTCGTTTATAAATTATCAAAATACAAAAACTAAGAATAATGCAGGGCATACATTTCAAAGTATTTCAGAAAATTCTGCTCTACAGATACAAATTTCCACTGTTGTGGTAAAACGTGCAAGCGATTGTTTCCTGACAACAATATGGTGTTGAAACCTAATCCAAAAAACCCCAAAACGCATTAAATACTTGAAAGGTGGTACTTTACTTTTAACGACATACAAATGGTTCCAGAAAATTCTGTGAAAAAACATTTTCTATAACCGGATTATTTGGTATTAAAGGGACAACAACATTTATTTGTAGGTGAAGTAGCAGCTTGGGTATTACGACGTCACGACAGCAATAGGTTGTTTAATATTTTGTTAAGGTTGGACTGAATGTTGACTGAAGGTTAGCCTGAATTAGCCACTTGCGTATAACGACGGCAAGACAGCAAGTAATTGTTTGATATATTTTAAGATTGGATTCAATGTAGCACGACCTATTCGCTTGTGTATTACGACGACACGACGGCAATTAATTTGTTATTGCCTTGTTAAAGGAAGTTTATAGTTTTCCAATACGTCTAGTTTGTATTAAACGAATTGCACAACAGTAAAGAATTGCTTGGTTTCTTGTTAAGGTAGTGTGAAGTTAACACCAATAACTATTTTGTGTATTAGGAACCTCAAACAACAGTTGATTGCTTTAGTACTTTGTCGGGAGAGTTTTAAACTTAGCGCCAATAAATTCCGTGTGCATTAGGATGACACGGCAGTCAATGATTGCTTGGTTTCTTGTTAAGGTAGTGTGAAGTTAACCCCAATAACTTGCTTGTGTATTAGGAAGCTAAAACAACAATTGATTGCTTTAGTACTTTGTCGAGAAAGTTTTAAACTTAACGTCAACACATCCCGTGTGCATCAGGATGACACGACAGTCAATGATTGCTTGGTTTCTTGTTAAGGTAGTGTAAAGTTAACACCAATAACTATCTTGTGTATTAGGAAGCTGAAACAACAATTGATTGCGTTAGTACTTTGTCGGGAGAGTTTTAAACTTAGCGCCAATACATCCGGTGTGCATAAGGACGACACGGCAGTCAATGATTGATAATGGTTTTTGTTAAGGCAAAAACGGCCTTGTGTATTAAGAGGACGAGGCATTTATTTGTTGCTTAGTGGCTTTTTAGAGACGGTTTACAGTTAGTACGATATTGTTGCCTATGTATTAGTATGTCTGCTCGAGCAAACATTTGCTAGTAGTTGAACGGAATTCTACTGCTTGGTGTGAAAGCGTCCAGTTGCAGGACTTATTCACGCACCTTGTAAGTTGTCAGTTCCTATATTTACTTCAAGAATACCAGCCAAAGTTTTGTAAACTCGAACTCAAAAAGAATTGTCCAAAATCAAGCTGTGGTAACCGATGTTGCTAATCATAATCAAAGAGTTTATCTTTTCCTTTACCTATGATTCCTTCTAGGAGTTTAACTTTACTTTAAGATGTAAACATCAGCTCGTGTTTAATTATTTTGTTGCATAAATACTCTTTTTGATTATCGATTGATATAAAGAAATGATTAAGGATGAAATGTGAGTCGAAAATAGTTTCCAGCATGCCTAAAAATCAGACAATCAAGAAAAGTATTATGGCATTCAGTTAACATACGTAGCACATACAGGAAATGATTTAGTAATGTGCGTATATGCATGAATGTCGAAATAAGTTAATATGAATGTGCATAGGTGCATACGTTTCTCTGTACATAGTTGAACAAGTGTAAAAGTTGACATATAATTATGCTGATAAATGCAAATCAGCAATTGTTTACATGTATACATGCGTACATAGGTACATTTGTACGTATAATCTGTCAGTGTGTATGTGTGAACATGTGCAAATGTATGTAAAGGAAAATGTGATAGTGGGAATCGGTATATATATACATGTATATATAAACATATATATTTATATACATATATATAAACATATATATTTATATACATATATATAAACATATATATTTATATACATATATATAAACATATATATTTATATACATATATATTTATATACATATATATAAACATATATATATATATATATATTCAAATATATACATAAGGTGAAACACGAAAAAAAGAACTATGATTGAGCAATCATGGCAATCATAGTTCTTATTTTTCGTGTTTTCGCTTATCTATATTCTCTGCTATATGCATTAAGCACTTTTTGATACAACTATAAAAGATTACACAAATATATATATATAAATATATATATATATGTATGAAGCTTTAAGTTTTTTATATATGTATATACATATGTATATATATATATATATTTATGTCTATCGATGTACAATGTGTTCATATGTAGGTATTTGTAGATGCACACAGGTGTATATGTGCACTGTGAAAAGGTGTGCATTTGTATAAACGTGGATAGGTCCATATGCGTAAATGTAGGTGCATCTACTATGTTCACGTATAATTTCATTTGACGGATTATAATTACATGTAAAACCAAGAAGGTCTATCGTTACAGTCGTGATTTTCAATCTTCAAGCGAAAAGTTCTGATAACGATTGCTGGAAACCCTATAAAATATGTCGTTCTCTGATCTTTGGAATCTGATCTCTTTGCAGTTTGTTAACAAGTTAAAGATTAAAACTGTCTTACATTGTTTGGTTTCACTGAAATGAATTTCAATGATTTGTTGAAGAATAACGAAAAATTATGCAAACTTTGCCTCATCAATTGTTAACCATAATGTAAAAACACCAACATTTAATCCAGATACTTCATCAAGGTATCATTGCCCATAGAAACAATGTCAAAGACAGTTTAGCTGTACAACAAGACAAATTAATAATATGAAACCTCAAAAACCAATCAGAATTAACAAAGGCAGGAAGATCATATATGCCAATCTTTACGTTGAGCCACGATAAAAATATTTTAGACAGTAACTTGCTATCAGTACTTATAGAACAAATCTTTAAAGCTAGATTTGTCTAAAGCTTTGCTCTCTATGAATAATTTATGACGTTAGATCGTTAGTATGTGACAATCTGTTTTGGTTTTGGCAAGTAAAATATAGGATTAAGCTACATTCGACAATTTCTTAGGTCTACAGTATTAGGAACCAGATAGTACGTTGACCAAGCAAAGAGCAATAGCACTCAATCACTTCTGTGATAAATTGTTTGTAGGTTTATACCAAATGGTTATTAATATGCTCAAAAGCACTTTTAAATTAGTAATCTAAACAACACTATGAATTTGATTTTATGTACGTATAAATAAATGCTAAAAAGAGCTACATTTAAATATTTCATGGATTTCAAAATACCTTAGAATCAAGCTTTACATGGGTGATAAGTATCACTGTCATTCTGGTCATCCATTAAAGCCATAATTATAGTAAAGCAAAGAATTGATAGATGAATTGATAGATGGAGGGATAGATGGAGAGATAGATGGAGAGATAGATGGAGAGATAGATGGAGAGATAGATGGAGAGATAGATGGAGAGATAGATGGAGAGATAGATGGAGAGATAGATGGAGAGATAGATGGAGAGATAGATGGAGAGATAGATGGAGAGATAGATGGAGAGATAGATGGAGAGATAGATGGAGAGATAGATGGAGAGAGAGATGGAGAGATAGATGGAGAGATAGAGGGAGAGATAGATGGAGAGATAGATGGAGAGATAGATGGAGAGATAGATGGAGAGATAGATGGAGAGAT
>RDPX01000196.1:1207753-1227010 GCA_003991215.1 Morbakka virulenta | reverse complement strand
CATCTACCAATCGATCTATTCATCTACCAATCGATCTATTCATCTACCAATCGATCTATTCATCTACCAATCGATCAATTCATCTACCAATCGATCTATTCATCTACCAATCGATTTATTCATCTACCAATCGATCTATTCATCTACCAATCGATCTATCTACCAATCGATCTATTCATCTACCAATCGATCTATTCATCTACCAATCGATTTATTCATCTACCAATCGATCTATTCATCTACCAATCGATCTATCTACCAATCGATCTATCTACCAATCGATCTATCTACCAATCGATCTATCTACCAATCAAAATTTTTTTTACTCTAGGTTTATAAATGTATTCCGAGGTGAAAAAAACCCCAACTTACAAACTCTAGTAATAACTAAAGGTTTGAAAACTGCAACCTTAAAAAGTTAATTACTGATTCCACCAAATGTATTCACGTTTACTTTTATCCATCAAAAATTTATCGCTAGTTCTCTTTACACTGCATCTCTGTCTGTTCTTTGTAGCTTCTTTTTCTCGTTGGTCCCTTGAGTCGTGCACCTCTTTGATGTGTCTTCAATCTGTTTTGTACTTAACCTCTCAGTCTTACCACCCTGTACAGTAAAATCTGTTACATTCTTTTCAATTCCTGTCGATCTTGTGACAAGACAAGACCATTTTATCTTCTCTTTTGAAGATTATTAGGAATTCATCATTTGATCTAAAGACTTGCCTAGTTCTTGTGTCTTTTTAGGAATATCATTTTGTGTGCCACACCTGTTGAGATGATGTTAATACATGCATTCTTTTTTACTAGTCAATGACTCAGATATTTTCATATTTCTCCACTACTACTATTTCAAAAGTATTCCTTCATCAAAATTCCTACCATTTCCAGAAATTTTAACATTAATTTTAGCAATTTCTTATCACCCATTATATAATATATTTATCTTGAGAATAAACGTACCTTAAATGTATCAAAATATTCTCTAAAATTTTACTAATTGAGAGGATATCCTCGTGTAAAAACATGCTAAAAAGGACTAGCTCAAGAACAAGTATATATATGGGGAATAGTAGAAATAGTAAAGATGAGTACAGAAGAAGAACGTTTGTTGAAATTTGCCTGGGTTTTTTTTGAGATGTTTAAAAATGTCTATCTGCGCTAAAGTGAACTAGGCTATTAGAATAGAATTACCCCAAGGATATTAATTGTCAATTTTAGCAATTGCGTTAAAAATAATAAATCATAATTATAAATTATCTTATTTGAAAATTTTACATTATCAATCAGATATTACGACAAACTTACTTTCTCCAGGCTTTCAAGGCATTTTCATAACATATTCTGTAATTTTAACATTTTCAATGTTTTTTATTTTATTTTCTTTAAATAAATTTTTTGAACTTTTTTTGACCATTTCTTAATAACGCAGTTTAAGAACCAAAAATCAAGCTAGTAAAACGAAAATTGTATTGGAAAAAGAAAAATTCAAAAATCACCATAAGAAGTCCAAAAACGACTAAACTATAATGAAGGACCTTGTACGCTTAGGTAATTATTTCGTTTTTAACCCATAATTTAGCCAAATTAAGTCGAAACGTATTCAAAATCCAATAAAGTTCCCATCTTTTTTTAAAACCCATTTCTAAATATTACAGCTTACAGCTGTGTGCTTCTGAATTTTTGAGCATTCCTCTTTACCCGAGATCTAGAATGACATTGAGAAGCTCCTTTCTGGTCGAACTGGTTTTGTTAAGGAGAACGTTGCTTTAGGAAAAGGTAAAACGCCTCAAATGCTTGTCTTGACGCGATGGCGTCTTGGTTAGTACTTGTTTGTTGGTTTTCGCCCACTACTGTCTCGCGCCATCCATTAAGTTAAATGACCTTTCTTGCTTTACAGTAGTATATTTGCAAATCCTTCGCTAGTTCAGATAATATATATCTTGCTGGGATACCTTCGTTTCTTTCGGGGCTTCGGTGCTTTTCTGAAAGGGTGCTAATTATCCTCTCATTTGCTATTTCAATCTTCAAATACTATTTTCCCCCTGGTCTCTAAACTATGTAACAGGTAGCATATAATTACATGAAATATTATTGTTTCGAATCATATGATCAGTAAACTTTGTTTTAATACCTTCACAGCTAGATTTCACTAAAACACAAAAAAATAACTTTTTCAGAGGGTGATAAATTTTAGATCTCGTTTATTATTACATTACGATACATAGAAAGTGCTAATTTAATAAATGAAAGTCTAAGAGAAACAGTCAATCTTCCTCTTTAACTCTGCCGGATGACATTGTGACAAGCTTAAAAAAATGAATTGTTTCATTTAAGAAAAAGGAATTAAAGATATTTAAAACGACATCATGAATCGTTTTATGAAAATGTAAATTAAAAAATCTGCAAGCGTCAACAAATTAATTAGTTTCACCCGTCTTGCGAACATACTGGGTCTAGAAAAGATAGATTGCAGTCTTCTTCGGAATCTTGTTATTTTTCAAACGATTATACAAAAACGTCTAAAGACAGCTGGTTTTGCGAGCCAATTTTTGACATGCTTCAAAGAAACTTGCTTCTTTTTATTCTCAGACTGTGTCTGTCTAATTGTGATTGATAGGAACTGATCGAAAATGTTTTGGATAGCGAGCAGTTTTGATCAAAGGATACTGTCTTGGGTTTAACAATGACCTAAATCAAGTAGGTTCAATTTTAGCCTTATATATATTTTTTTTCCTTCCTAAGAAAGCTGAAAATACAATTGACTAGCAATAGTAGTAGTGAATGAAAACAATTTCCTTACCAATATTCCAGCTGTCTTTGATAGACAGTATTTTGAGCGGCTGGAAAGTCGATTTGCTTTCATAGATCCAACTTAATCTCTAGGGAAAAAAACAGCTATTGTAAATTTCCTTGTTAAAAATTTTACTTATAAAGGTATGTCAAAATTTGGGCCATACAGTATCGATGTAAAGATCAACGGAAAAAAAAGTAGTTGGCATTGATGACCTGGATTTTAAAGGTATATGTCCTACTGAATGATAAATCGCATTCTTTGGTTGTTAAGTCTGAGTTTTAATGTTTATTGCACATTATCTATTGTTTTAGTTCTTATTATGTATCCAAGATACGGTATTTGATAAGAATATAATCAATTTCATAGTTTTGTCTGTATATATCAGTATTTAAATCAACATCACTTTCTTGTGTGTTTTTCTCACCCCACAGGTTGACGTCCAGAAGCAAAGTAACAGTAACCTGTCGATTGCCCTGAAACACTAAATGACACTTCGTTCCACACAACCATCTACAATGTTAACGTGTGATGACAACACCTGGAAAAAGTGTGTTGAAATTGGCACAGGAAGTCTTGTTCCGCTACTAAGTGGTCCAATTTCGAAAGGGAAAGTACAACGACCTTCCACTGACTTTCGAGTCAAATTAAACGTTGGTGGTAGAAAATTTGAAACATGGGAGAGTACTTTGAGGAAATTTCCCAACACTTTACTTGGGAGCGACGAAAAAGATTTTTTTTATGACCAGAAATCAAGCGAATACTTCTTTGACCGCGATCCAATGTTTTTCCGCCACATTTTGAATTTTTACAGAAAAGGAATTTTACATTTCAGTTACGACGAATGCGGTGTTCCTTACGAAGAAGAACTGCGCTTTTACCGAATTTCCGAGCGACATATAGCACCGTGCTGTCGAGAAGAATTCGAGGCGGTGTCCAATTTAAATTACCTCGAAATGAAAGAAAGAACGGAAAAACTCAAAAAATGTAAACAACATAGCGGACCTACCGGAATACGAGGAAAACTACATTACATGTTGGAGTTTCCTGAAAAATCACTACCTGGAAAAATTATCTTTTTCATTGTTGCTATAGCAATTGTAATTAGTATTATAACTACTGTTGTTGAAACTATTTCCTGCGGAGATAAAAAATGTGGAATTAAATACGCTTCAGTTTTTAAATATATCGAAGCAGGATGTGTAGGAATATTTACCATTGAATATCTGGTTCGACTTTATGTAGCGCCACAAAGATGGCGACACATTCGGAGTTTTACAAGTATTATCGATCTGCTTGCTATACTGCCATTTTATTTAAATAACATTCTTGGTTCCTTAATACCGAGCAGTAGCACACAAGCTCTTGTGACGTTGCGTGTTTTTAGGATATTTCGCGTTTTTAAACTGTTGCGAAGTTCAGAGAGGTCAAGATTGTTGGGAAAATCATTAATGGACAGTGCACCTGATTTAGCATTCATTTGTTTTATGATTGGGCTAAGTGTAATTATATTTTCCACGCTTATATACTTTTTGGAAAAAAGCTCAGGAGCGTCACGATTTTCAAGTATTCCTGCGTCGATGTGGTTTGCAATGCAGACGATGACTACATTGGGGTGAGTCTACTTATTAAGAAGCCATTTACATGATTTTGCTTTTCAAGTCTATTGTTGTTTTAATTTTTCTCTTGATTGAGTATATAAACATATATCGTAACAATGACATTATTTTTTAAATGTGTGACAGATGTTCGAAGTATTTCAGAACTGATTCTTCCATGGCTCTTAAAACCTACTTTATCCTTCAAATACCTTTTAAATTTTCTGTCGATCTTTCTCATGTCATGACTTTGCACAAATCTTTCTCTCTACCCAAAGTTAAAACAAACGCGTATGTTACAACGCTATATTTTTTTACCTTCAAAAAACATATATTTAATCACATAGCAGATTCCAAAAAGGTCAATAGACATTTACTGTTTTTCCTGTTAGTTCTCTCGAGTAAATTTCGGGTTTAAGAATAATAATATATAAACAAAGTCAAATAAAATAGATTAATTGACTGTTTAAATTCTAATAAAAATTGCAGTTTACAAAATGTTCTCGCTCTTGTGAAAATTAAATGAAGCAGAGGCCATCTTATTCCCAATTTGTTTCTGTTGGAAAATAGGCACAGGGGTTCAAAAGTCCCTTCCGCACTTGCTTGAATGAAGTGACCCCCATCCAATGCAAATATATGGATTTAAACTGACATTTAAAAAAATGAACTAAAGCTACTACAACCCTCATTTGTGTTCCTTTCTTACTTTGTTTGATAGAAACTGTCAAAATAAAATTTCAAGGGTCAAAACCGTACGATTTTTTGCTTTTCATCAACAATATTGGTATCGTTATTAACATATTAGCGCATCGAAAAATACTTTCTATACGTTTCAAGTATTCAACCTGCGTAACATCTTGACGAAAAGTGCTTTTTCTTGTTCATTAATGTTAAAAGTGTCCTGTTATCACTTCCTTTAGGAATTAGCAACGGACTCTAGTCACCCTATAAGATTTTCTTTCAAGTTTCCATCAAGCATGTTTCCTACTGGCTTGCATCAGTCTTATTACCGCCCAAATCCTTCATTCTGAATAACGGGGAATTTGTGAAAAAACTACTATGTTTTTATTATTTTTATTTTATACTTTATTCACCAGTGACTCCTTTGCTTTACCTCTTATCTAGTCGAACTTTCCAATTATTTTTGTAATAAGAAGTATATACTTATTATCGAATATACATACAGGATAAGCCATTCAAAGATAATATGATTAGGCTACACTAATTAAAGAAATTTCTTTTTTCCAATGAGTCGTCTCCTGAATAGAAGAAAGATCATAGAATAAGTAAATGCTTATAGGTGAGATCAAAAAAATTAAAGGATACAAAATAACCTTATTCATATAACAATTTTGTAATGCTTATCTTTTTATGTAGCTGGGTGAACGAACTAGGAGTTTAGTTTTGAGTTCTTGCGCCAAGAAGTACTAGTATTACTAGCAAATTATAATTTGCCCACCATCACAAAGTAACCCATTTGAAGCAGCAATAAATGGCCAAATATTGCACCTGAATTAATGTTCTATGCGCCAATGTTAATTTAAAACCAAGACTGCAAAGCTAACATGAGAGGAGCCGTGACTTAATGGTTAGTGCAACTGCACAGTAATCAAGAATTCCGGGTTTGATTCCCCGAGCGAACGACTTTGGAACTTCATGAAAAAAAAGCCATTGGTTGGCGTCAGGAAGGGTATCCGGCCAAGAAATTCCTCGCTACCAAATCCAAGTCCATGTGAAGGGCACCGTGTGAGCCCCAGTACTGGGGAGAAATGACGTTAAAACAAAAAAAAAACCTGCAAAGCTAACATGACAATTTAAACAAACAAACAAACACACAAACATTGCAGCAGTGGGTGAGTAGTTAAATCCACAGATTATCAATCAAGAACTTCAGGGATTTAACGATGTGTTGTTTTTTGGGAGGGGGGGGGATCGGAGATTGAAGTAAAAGACGAAAGAAAACAATCAGTTAAAAAAAATTAAAAATACAAAGAAAAAAATCAAATTAGAAAGGTAACCATCTGCGGTTAAGTGGTTTCAGAGCCTTGCTTGGAACGAAAGACCGAAGGAAAGCAACAATGAAAATAAGTCCATGGTTAATTACGAGACTTCAATCACAGGTGTCCGACCATATGACTCTATACAGACAATCCATTAGTATATCTAAAATTTGACAATCATTGTTAACCTTTAGAACTATAACGACAGTTTATTGGTAACAAGTGGAAATAAAGTATATTCCTGTGAATGGTAAATCTGAACTAACACTTCATATTTAGCTAGGGGATTTGAATAAGAATTTAATCTTTAACCAGTCGAGCTAAATAATCAACCCATAGCCGAAAGGTAAATAAAACTCCATGCCACGTTGATCTATCTAATGCGAAGACTAGCGGATTTAAATCAACTCTATGACTGTAAGCTAATTCTTAGCTTTGACTCTAACGCTCGCAAGGCAAGCGTTCAATTTTAACTGATGGATTCATGGTAGCGCTTTATCGCTCACCAGTGGAGTTTTACCAATACCGCTAATAGTATTCAATGTGGCATAAACTGAAAAACGCCTATCAATGATCGTCTAAAAGTAGAAGCGAAGGACGCGTTTTTAATTGGCTGATCAGACCGAGTTGCTAGTTTATAAAAGAAGATATGGTATTAATTTAGTTTTGTTAGGGTTACCTAGGGTAGGCAAATTGCCAGAAATAATCGTATTGTAAGAAACTTTGCTTTTGTACAAGAATAAAAGCTGCTGTAAGTACGTCTTCAAAAAGATGTGATTCTATAAACATAAATGTTTTGCATTGTATTGGGCAACGCTATAATGTTGTTTTGTTTTCTCAATATTATTGTTTTGAATAAGCAAATCTAAGACCAGCTGAAAATCTTAAATACATAATTAGGGATGGAAGTCAGCCGTCGCAAAAACAAACAGTCGAGGAAATATGTTATCTAGTGACAGTAATCAATTTTTTAAAATATCTACTCGAAACATTATGAAATGCAAGGTCTCGTTTAAAAGATTAAAAATAGGCAAAGGAATTGCTTAACGCAATGCTGTACAGAGTACTATACTATTATTATAATAGGATTATAATTATGAAAATAATTATCATAATAATTATAGTTATAATAATTACAATAATTATTGTAATAATAATTATTATAATAATTATAACTTTAATAATTTTAATAATTATAATAATTATAATAATAATTAATCCGTATTCCTATTAATAGGTGTTCTGCACACAGTCAATTTGAGCTATATTGTTATGTCTCCAGCTTTTATACTGCACCTTTGCTTTGCTGTTGACGCTTGATAAAATGTACGCAATCGTTTCATCTGCTTTTAAACATAGGCTGCATTCTTCTGATACATTTTTTTTCTTGTAAATGCTCTTCATTTAAGAATTTATTTAAGTTTCGTTATAATAACTTTTAATAACATCATCATCATCATCATCATCATCAATATTATTATTATTATTATTATTATTATTATTATTATTATGTTCAATGTTTCCCTTCTCGACTTTAGTTCTCGATGTCGGTAAATTAATTTGAAAGCAGGCAGCAACAAGCCACCAGAGGTTTCAAGTTTACTTTTGCAGTCTCTTACGACGACAGTTCCTTTCTTAGGATACGTACTGATCCTAACAATGCTGTTTTTTGTTCTACTTCCATTTTGATGTTTTCATAGCAATCCTTCAAATGTGATTCAAGCTTCTTACTAACCATTCCCAACGCACCTATAACAACAGGAATCACTTTAACCTTCTTTAACGTCCATAACCGTGCAATTTCATCTTTCAATGGTTAGTATTTCTCAATCTTTTCCGTTTCCTTCACGTTTACTCTTTTGTCTTCAGGAATGGCTATGTCTATTATTTTAGCCTCTTTTGTTCTTTTATTTAGCATCACAATATCAGTCTTTCTAGCTTCGATGTGTTGGTCGCATTGTATCATCATGTCCCATAACAGTTTGTGTTCTTCATTTTCGCTACAACCATCTGGCTTATGGTTGTACCACTCATTATTATTATTATTATTTCTTTATTCCACACTATCCTATTTTGACTATGTCGTTGGAATTTCTTGAGTGTCAAATTGTAGCACACAACGTAAGGTATCCAGTCTGATTATCTTAGCTGCTCCAAGGAAACAACCTTTCTGCATAAGGTCACAATTGTCATCAATAGTTAAACTCTTTTGTTCGTGTTGTCAAATTCTTGCCATTTATTTCAAATGCTCTGATGATTGTTGGAAATATGTTTACTTTTCTGGATTGCCAAAGGCTCCCAATTTCCTTTTGAATCTTAGCACCATTCCACTTCCTCTTGTTATTCGTTTTTACTGGTTTTTTACACGCATGCCACATCTATTAAATGGCATTGTCAGCTGCTACTTGATCATGCCTGCTGCTTTCACATTCTCTCTCTGCTAATTTTTGGCATTCAGGTACCAGATGAGAAATGGTCTCGTCCCTTTCCACACACATTCTGCATTTTGATGATACGTCTTCTTTATTAATATTGCTTTTTACCCAGTTCAATCTTAAGGGTTGGCTTACTATAATAATAATAATAATAATAATAATAATAATAATAATAATAATAATTTTTTTTATGTATTTTACTTTCTGCGCAGTATATTACGTCCTTTAGAGCCGGGTCGAAACAATGGTCCTAAGGCGCTAGAAGGTAGCTGCTGCTTTCTACCTTATTGACAGTACTCTCTGTAGTGTATGAGCTGTTACAAGGAGTACTATCTTCTGGATTATATTATTATCATTATCATTATTATCCTCTCTCCCTCTGTCTCTCTCTTTCTCTCTTGCTCTCTTGCTCTCTTGCTCTCTTGCTCTCTTGCTCTCTCTCTCTCTCTCTCTCTCTCTCACTCACTCACTCTCACTCACTCTCTCACCCTCTCACTCTTGCTCTCTTTCTCTCTTTCTCTCTTTCTCTCTTTCTCTCTCTCTCTCTCTCTCTCTCTCTCTCTCTCTCTCTCGCTCGCTCTCTCTCTATTTTTATGATTGATCATAAAAAATATATATTTCACGCTCCTATTAACAAAAGTTAATCTTTCTCTGGTACTGACAACCTCTCGGCGTCTCGGCGTCTCCGTCTGTCCCTTGGTATCTGTCTCTGTCGCTGTGTCTGTTTATATATATATATATATATATATATATATATATATATATATATGTGCTGCACTGATGAACCCCAAAAGGGCGAAACAGTACTGTATGTAGCTTGAGTATATATATATATCTTTCTTTGTGTGTCTTCTGTCCTCTCTTTCTCTCTCTCTCTCTCTCTCTTAGTCAATGAGTCACCTAGTCAGTTTGCTTGTTTTTATTGATATCTTCTTTTTGAGTGCATGGACAAATTTCACTTGTTCTTCGTTAGTAATTACTTTCTTAGCACAAATAAAACAGGAAACGAACAACACAGATTATAAGGACAGATTAATGATTTAGGGGTACTTATGAATATGGTATGTGTGTATGGGTGTATGTGTATATATGTGTGTACGTCCGTACGTACGTAGGTATCATGTATGGTTTCTGTAAATGTGTCCAAGTATAGGAAGACTTCTGGCTAAGACATTTTCTGTCAAATAATTGTCATACACGCACATCCGACAACCATTTCACTCTCAGTTAACAATTGTCGTAACAATGATGACCGTAACATTCACTACAAGTCAGACGCCCATTGCCGTTTGTTATGATAACATCGACAGGGCTCAATACTACCATTTTATGTCTGAAAATTAACCATTAATGCGACAAACAAATCTTTTCCTTATGTTGGAAAAATCAAACCACAATATCGCTACTATTATTTTTCACTGCTTTTTGAGATCGAAGAACGTTTGAGTTCGATTAACAATCACAAATATAGAGCTGAGCTTCCAATAGAACACCTTCCGTCGCAAGTCCTCACCAACCATTTAGCTCCAGCTATCATACTCCTTATGGTATCACTGTTCCTTTTTGTTTACAATGTTTCTCTATTTTATGTATGTTTGTGCATTTGAGTCCTAAATTAGTTAGACTGTGCCTCCTGTTGTTTCCCTGCTCATTTCTTCATAACTGCTATCCTTTATCTTATCCCTCGATTTCTCTACCTCGCATACGAAAATCCAGCAAACGAGCATCTGAGGCAAATTTAGTCAAATTTCTTCCTACTCTTGACCGTTTCAGAACCTCCCCATCTACCACATGATCGTTTACATTAGTAATGTAAATTTGACCAATTTGTGTAAACTAAGGCTGAGACAAAAATACTAAGGCAATCTAGTTCTGTTCTTCAATTTCTGTTTGTTTTAACTTCCCCAATGGATGCGTTCTTAGTTTAGCCTCATTGTCGAAAAGAGGACTTTTAATAGACATTTTAATCAATTTGCCCGATCTATTTCCTGATCAGATGTAATCCGTAGAAACTTGCAACTTGTTATTTGATTGGTAGATAAAAAAAAACAACTAATGAATTATCTAGAATTACTTAGCAGAATCAAGAGATCTAAACAAACCACAACAGACAAATACTTAATCTGCTTGTTTTTCAATAAAAAAAACCTGATGGTATTCTGTATCGCTTTCTTTATTTTCTCAGTAGCTTATTGATGTACAACTGGATTAGCAAAATATTTACGCAAGATTTTAATAATCTTGCAGAGTTACTAAACATTAGAAATAAAACTCTTAAGCTGACGGATGAAACAGAAAGTATTGTCTTTTGATGTATCCGTCAGCTTAACTTCGTCAATGTTTAGAATTCGACCAAAATAACAATCGAATGATAAGAAGAGAAATTACACAAATGGCAATATCTGTCTTGCTTTGTAGTCATATATATACATATCTACCTATCTACCTATCTATCTATCTACATATAGACAAATATATAAATATACATACATATACATAGACATAGACGTATTCATACTTAGTATTATCAGTGACCTCGACCACCATGTAGATATCGACCGGTTGATCAACTGAAAACTTCCTGCTCGTTTCTACAAGTAACAATTTATCCTGAATTTATGTATCCAATAGTTACAAAGACCCTAGCGCAGTGATTTCAAATATACTGCACCCATATTGGACGTTTGGGACTTACTGATAAAACAAAATGCTCAATGGCATTGGGTATCGGGCATGTTTCTACAGAGTGACTCAAAAAAGCACTTGCAGTCAATAGTTTGTCTGGCTTTGGCAGGCGTAGCACAGACTCCTTCCCCGTCAAAATCTTTGTTCTTGTACCAAGTGGCTGGTGTTCATCCAGCGTAAAAAGGGTCTGACAGGGGTCCCCCTTTTTAAGCTGTCATCATAAAATTTGACATGGAGGTCATTTGTGGAACTAAGCAAATTTTCATTCATAATAACAGCTAGTTAAGTGCCCATTTTATGAGTAATTAGGTAATTAATACAAAGTTGGTTATGAAACTAGCCTTTGGTACTTGAGTTCTATCTCCCTATTTAAGTGCTTTGTTTTAAAGCCTTGGCGATCATGGCTCTCCACTGTCTCCCGTTCGATAAACCATAAACTGCTTAAAAAGTCGATGGCACTGGATTTTGTCCAGTTTGATAGGTAATTCTTTCTCTACCTCTTTTCTTCTTCCAAGGATCCTTCCGGATAAGATTTTTCTCCCTGATGAATGTCTAAGAAAACCAGTCTTACATAATTTAAAAATTGTCAAGTTTCCGATTAAACTTAATTAGATGAGTGTAAGACTCGAGGTATCAGAATTGTGAGTTCAACCCACATGTTGGGCATACTCTTTTTCATTTTTGCTTTTAAGGTAGAGCAGAGGCCTCCGAGTGAGCCTGCAAGACAGCTACCTTCCTGTTAATATCAGTATCAGCAGGGGAGTGTTGTGTTCCTAATGGTAAATGTCTCATAGCCTCACCAGAGAAAAAGAAAAGTGCTTTCTACATTCATCCCATTTTGTTTTGGAAATAAGCACATCTTGATATCAACAGCATATCAAGAGCTAGACTTTTTTTGCAAATTAAATGTATTTCCTTCACATTGGTGCTGTCGAAAATTGCTTCTACAAATTGAAAGCTTTACACTGTTAAATACCTTCACTTAAAAGCTTTGCAACGGCAATAAACCTGACATTACTGCATCAACAAATACCAAAGCCTTGTATTTGTAGATTGTTTTTATCAATAATTACTATTTACACATCTACAGATACATTCCTCTGTTTACTCAAAGTTGCTATTTTTTTATTTTGGTTGGCAATTTCTGGCTACCTCCAAAATAAATTTTTTCCTAAAGTATTTGCCTGCTAGGAATGACATGGATTATGTTTTTTGAGGCTCTAAAACACATTTTTAAATCAAAGGTGCACATTAAAATAACACCAAACACCGATTTTATCAAACGTTAGGAACACTTTTATAACACTCAGCTGTGGGATATCGATCATCTGATAAGAACACACTTTTTAAATGTACTGAACACTCAAAGGTTGAGAGAAAAAAAACCTTGACAGTATATTACCTGGATGGATCCTTAAAAATGACATCACACTTTTTAAAGAAAATCGCATTTCCCCCAACAATTTAATCAGGAGAGATGAGATATCTTGAGCATTCAAGCAAGGTTGGAGCAATACAAAACCAATCAAGACTAAAAAACCTTAAGTGCAACGATCTTATCTCACTCTCAGCAAAGAATAGGGTGTCCTCACCATCTGTTTTTTATCCAAGATTCAAATTGTTTACATTTTTGAAAATAATAGCTCCCTGTGGCTCACATAATTGCTTAATTTCCAGAAAATGGCAATTGGTAAATTACCTCGCCAGCTGATAGAGGCCCTGTTGAGAGCCCAGAAAGTTGAAAGAAAGATATAATTACAAAGACGAAAACAGCAAACATTCGGTCCTTTGTCTGAGTATTATGTCAAGTATTAGTTGGCGTCGTTGATAGGATCTTTCAGACATTTCAAGTTGATCTGCAGATTAAAGACAGAGATTCAAGATAGAAATAGGCTCCTCTTTGTGGGAATTGTCAGGTTTCCGGTTTTTAGGCTACCAAATATTTAATAAAAGGTAAAAGGTATAGATCTCGACCAATAAGCATATTTCTGCTCAAATAAATTCCTTAAAATTTGTGCTTCAAAAAAGTAAGTCAGACCAGTGAAGTATATTGACTACAGATACAAACCAGACAAAAATAAACTAAAATATGATTACAAGCATATGTAAATTACACAAATATATATATATATAATACATATACATATATATACATGTACATATACATATACATATATACACATGCATTGATGTGGTTGGGTGGGTGTGGCTGTTGCTGTGACTATTTGTGTATCTGGGTATTAAATGACGAACGAGGATTAAAATGATTATAGATATGAGTAATATAACCTAAAAAGTTATTAATTACGTACATTAAATGATTATTCTTTTACACTTCCGCAATCTCGTCTTGCGGAAGTACGTGTTTAGGGTATTAGCTACGGTTGATATGAAGCTTTAAAAAAAGGAGGGAACTTTTAATGTGGGCAATGTACAAAGGGTTTAGCTTATGTTTTTGGAATTTTTGTAGTCTTTTTTTTTACTTTTTTTAGTTTTTGTTGTATTGAGAAATTGGGTGTTTTTTAGTTTGACCTTTTTATGTATTCTAGTTTTAATGTTTTATTGTGAAATTTCCCAATTCAGAACTTTCTGCACAAGTATTGTCTGACGAGTGTCATCTGCTTTCGTCAGTGGCACTCAGGTATGTCTGACCACCTCTCCTGATTCGTGCAGAATACACCAAGCATTGGTTGGGCTGGGTTTTCATTTCAGACCATCATTATTAATCAAGCCAAGAGTAATTAATTCGTTTTCTTTTTCAAAGATAGTTAGGCTGGGCATTCTTACCAACTTTGCTTTTGGTTAAATAATATCTAAGTACAATTCTGTTTAAGCTCTAAAATGCTGCTCATTTTTTTAATAGGAGATGGTCACACTGTCACGCGCCTGATACCTGCTACCTTGAATGCTTTGGAACCAAAATGTTTGTCACTTAAAATGAGCGGAACAAACTCACAATTATTTATTTCAAGAGTCTCTCACGAAAATTGCACGAAACAGTCACATAATAATAAATTAAATGCTTTTGGCACTGTATTGCACTGCCGAATTGAAAACCAGAAAAAATTCTTCCAAAGTTGTTGTCGCGACAACAGGTGTATATGTACTGCGTGACATTTGACCCTTTTGTGCGAAGCTGTTTGCACCACAAGACCAAAAGAAAAGATGAAAAAAACCCCTTATTAGAACCCCTGCTGGTTCCACTAATTAATAAGTTGAAAACGCATTTGTAAAATTCTGCAAGTCCTGACAATTCTCAGGAAACATTTTCGCGTCTCCTCTACCTCAACAAAAGTGAAAGCAAACATCTGTCATTTGTTGTTTTAAATCAATGGTTGATGCTGACCATGTTTTGTGAAGAAATGGTATGTAACCAACAAAAGAGGAAAGAGGTGCAAATTTCTCCCTCGTCCCTTCTCCACACACACACACACACACACACACTCTCTCTCTCTCTCTCTCTCTCTCTCTCTCTCTCTCTCTCTCTCTCTCTCTCTCTCTCTCTCTCTCTCTTCTCTTTCTCCCTCTCTCTCTAACTCTCTCCCTCTTCCTCTCTTTCTCTCTCTCTCTCTCTCTCTCTCCCTTTCCCTCTTTCTTTCTCCCTCTCTCTCTCTCCCTCTCTCCTCCTCTCTCTCTCCCACTTTCTCATTCTCTCCTTTTCACCCTCTTTCTCCCCCCCTCCAACTCTCTCNAAATGATAACGTACCAATACATATAAGCATTAATTCTGGTCTTAAGGTATTTCAATGGTATTTCAAAACACGCTAATACGAAGGTGTAAATTGTATTTACAGATATATCTTCTACGGCGTACAATTACATTTTTCCATTCAGGTGGCTTGGTATCGACAAGTGCTTGCAGTAAAGATATTGACCAAAGCCAGTACCTACGTGTTTCTCTCTCTCTCTCATTCATAGTAGCAAAGGTAAGTCATAATTTAGGGCATCGGCTGTAACAGGAGCTGTAGAGGGTGTTAATAGGACAGGGTCTTTAAACACGACTAAATTTGTTACCTACCCCCTCTCTCTCTCTCTCTCTCTCTCTCTCTCTCTCTCTCTCTCTCTCTCTCTCTCTCTCCCTCTCTCTCTCCATCTCTCTCTCCATCTTTCTCTCCATCTCTCTCTCCATCTCTCTCTCCACCTCTCTCTCTCCACCTCTACCACGTTTCAATGAATTTCTGAAAATGACAACTCAATGTTCTTGTGAGAGTTTATGATCCAATGTGACCAGAATGTTGTTGATCAGTGATTGTCGATAAAATAAAGAGAGAAGCAGTAATAGTAGTCATTGCAGTGGAGAGACAGGTTGGGCCAATTAAAGAAGTCTACATATACACAAGAAGTATTTTAGTCCAATTCAATCTTTGAGTCGTCGATCATACATGCAATGCAAACAGTAATAATAACGATGATAATAATGATGATAAAAATGTTAATAATAGACTTTTAGGAGAATATTTACGTACATGAGTACGTTGGTGTTTTTGGGTGTAAGAGAGAGATAGAGGGTAGATATGTAGGTAGACAGGTGGAGGGTAGATATACAGGTAGACAGGTGGAGGGTAGATATACAGGTAGATGGATGGAGTGCGTGTGTGCGTGTGTGCATGAGTGAGTGAGTGAGTGTGTGTGTGAGTGAGTGAGTGAGTGAGTGAGTGACTGTGTGTGTGAGTGAGTGAGTGAGTGAGTGAGTGAGTGGGTGAACGCGTGACTGAGTGTGTGTGTGTGTTTGTGTGTGTGTGTGTGAGAGAGAGAGAGAGAGAGAGAGAGAGAGAGAGAGAGAGAGGACAGAGGACAGAGGACACAACACACACAGAGAGAAAGATATATATATATATATATATATATATATATATATACATACAGACACTGCGACAGAGACAGATACAAAGGGACAGACAGAGACACAGAGACGCCGAGAGGTTGTCAGTACCAGAGAGATTAATTTTTGCTAATAGGAGCGTGAAATATATATTTTTATGATCAATCATTCGGACCTTTTTGCAATCAACATATACTTTCCAATGTACTAATGCACGACATAATCTTTTATTTGTTTTCGTATTTTCTTTCAAAATCTGATTGAAAATAATTTATTTTTCAATGCATTTCCAACTCTCTGTGAAATTGGTTAATCGTGTTGGTGGCTACATCAGATACTAAACTGAAACCCATAAAATGGGATATTTTGAAACATAATTAGTGTTGTCTAACAAAGATTTGGTAACAATAACTACCAAAGCTTTGCACAAAGATTAAATTTTCCATTAATAAAGTAACCATGATTTAGTTCTTCATAACAACGCGGTTTAATAAAAGTCTAGTTTGGTTTTCTAAAAACAGTCTTTTAATCCCCGTGATTTCAATTTATCTCACAAAATCTGCCTAATGTTTAATCAAATTCTCAATATCACTACCAAAAATATAAAGACAGCAAAACCAAAGATTTAATTTTTTTTAGTCATATCTGTTTTTCAGGCAAATGATTTGATAACGGAAATATGATTAAACCTTACGTTTAAACGTTATAATTGGTATTATTATTATTATTATTATTATTATTATTACTACTGTTAATATAATCGTTATCATTATCAACATTATTGCCATAATTGAATTACGAGAACAACGAGAAGGGTATAGAGTGACGATTGTTGCGATCTTCACCGGATGTAGGTAGGATAATTAAAAACGAGAAGCACTACTATTATCACTGCTACTATTACTACTTTTTTTGTTGCTACTACAACCATTATTACCTCCATTACTACTACCAGTACTCCTACCACTACTACTATTACTATTACTACTAAACTTATCTGCTACATACGACATCTGGCACCGTGGTCTTACCTTGAAACTTACAAATATTACCTTGAACAGCCATGGTTCGTGTATTTTTGTCAATGATATCGCAACGACGGCTTCATGTTCACATCAGTGGAAGGAAATTACGCTGCAGAACTGTGATCAATGGTATACCACAAGGATCTGTTTTTGCACCACTACTCTTCAACCTATACGCGCATGACATTCCGGTAACTACCAGCAAGAAATATATCCATGCTGATAACATTGCCTTAATGACCTTCCATAAGGGGTTTCCTGAAATCAAGAGAGTCCTATCACAAGGTATTGGCATCATCAGAACCTACTACTACTGGAGGCTTTTGCTCAACACGACAGTTTCAAGCCTGCTTCCTCTTGCCAACCGCAAAGCCGATTACGAACTTAACGTCTCAACCTGTGGCACAACGTTACGGTTGGAAACTACTCCGAAGTATCTCGGTATTAAACGTGATGGTACTTATCTTATAAACACCATGTGACAGACATTTCCTCAAAGGTTACCAAACGTTGTAACTTACTAAAGAGACTCAAAAGCAACCATTTTTGTGCAGGCTTTTCGACACTAAGAATGTCTGCTTTGGCCCTACTCTGTTGCAGAGTATTGTTTGCCTGTATCGAGGCACAGTCAACACTGTAAGAAAGTTTACACATCCCTGAATGAGTGCTTAAAACTTATTAGCGGCTGCATAAAATCTTTCCCAACAGATATCCTGCCAGTTCTCTGTGGAATTGAGCCTTCAAATATCAGAAGGGACAAGAACGTTCTAGAGCTTCGCAAACATGCACTAGTGGAAAGTCATATGCTAAAATATATCCTGAAAAATCCCTTGATGAATAATAAACTAAAAAGCAAAATTCCGCTGTCCAACCGTATGTATTCACTAGCTACTGATGCAAACAATACAATAAAAGGTGGGCTGAAGAAGGGTGGAGTAGAAGAAGGCAAAGTAACTATAGACTAAAACAGTTTATCCCGAAACCGGCGACTAAACCTTCTGGCCATGACTTAAATCGTGCAAGATGGGTTAAACTGAATCGAATTCGCTCCAGAAATGGTCGTTCCGCGAGTTTCATGCATCGAATTGGTCTAGGCAATAATCCGAACTGTGTATGTGGTCAAATTCAAACATTTCAACGTGTTGAACTGCCAAGTAATAGGTATCCAAGGTGACAACGGAACAGTTGATGAAGATTATCAAATGTGGCTAAGGGATAGTTTATTAGGTGTTTAATTTTTGTAATTATTGATCATATGCATACTTATACTACTAACACTATTGCTAATTCTATTTTTATTACCACAATTTTTACTAATAATACTGTTATTACTGCTTATTACTGCGTCTATTATTTCCTAGCACAACCAATAACGCTACTATTATTAGTACTATTACTACTTTACTATTGCTACAATAATGATTACTATAAGTAGCAATGGCACTACTACCCTTAAATTATTTATCATCAATACCACAATTGTTGTTCTGATTATTACTATTATTATTATTGATTTTATTACTATGACTTTTATATTTATTGGTAGAAGTGGACATTCATATTAGTGGTAGTACGAGTATTAACAGTAGAACAATTAGCAGTAGCAGTAGTAGTAGTTGTCGTAGTCGTACTAATAATGGTAGTAGTAGTGGTAGTTGTGGTAGTGGTAGTAGTAGTAATAGTAGTAGTGGTAGTAGTGGTGGTGGTATTAGTAGAGGTAGTTGTAGTGGTAGAAGTAGTGGTAGTTATAGTGGTAGTAGTAGTAGTAGTAGTTGTATTGGTAGTAGTGGTAGCAGTAGTGGTAGTAGTAGTGGTGGTAGTAGTAGTGGTAGTAGTAGTGGTAGTAGTAGTGGTAGTAGTAGTGGTAGTAGTAGTGGTAGTAGTTGCATTGGTAGTAGTGG
>RDPX01000196.1:1196625-1206742 GCA_003991215.1 Morbakka virulenta | reverse complement strand
GTAGTAGTAGTGGTAGTAGTAGTAGTAGTACTAGTAGTTGCATTGGTAGTATTGGTAGTAGTAGTGGTAGTAGTAGTGGTAGTAGTAGTAGTAGTAGTAGTAGTAGTAGTACTAGTGGTTGTATTGGTAGTAGTGGTAGTAGTAGTAGTATTGATAGTAGTAGTAGTAGCAGTAGTAGTATTGATAGTAGTAGTAGTAGTAGTAGTAGTGATAGTTTTGGTAGTAGTGGTAGCAGTGATAGTAGTGATAGTAGTGGAAATGGTAGTTGTAGTGTTGGTCAAAATTTTTTATTTACAATCGCTTGTATTTCAGTTTGTTTCTCTGATTGATTTTATGTAGATATGGAGATCTGACACCGCTAACACCACTTGGAAAAGTAGTAGCAGCTATATTTTGTCTTGCTGGTATACTGGTAATAGCTCTTCCTGTCCCCATCATTGAGATGAAGCAAAATATAGCTAGACAGTATCAAACCCCAGAAGACAAAACGGATAAATCAAAGAAAAAGGAAGAAGAAAAACCTTCAGAAGAAGAAATTGCAAATGAATCTCCAATTCGCGATAACAAGTCAAAAGGGAGTGAAACAACTGTCTGATTTAGCATCCATTTAATTTTGTGTTTGGACGTGTAAATATAGAATCAGCTGTATAGGAAAATGACCAGACATGACAATAGACCTCCTTTCAGTTTTTTGTAGACTATAAGAATTTTTTTTCCTTAATTCTTAGCATGATCTTCCTGCAAAAATGAAATCATCTTTAGCTTGGTTTAAATAGAGATCCATTTTAACTGGATGAGAAATGCATGATTAGAATGAAGCGAAACAGATTGTTCAGTGATTTTTCTCGGATCCTGTTACAGCTGACTACTCCCTAAAGCAGACCTACGCTAATTAATAACACACGTTCACGTGATAATAATAATAATAATGATGATGATGATAATTTGATAAATCAAGGAACTAAAATACTATTTCACTTTACTTACGTACCAACGTTTGCTACCTAATTACTTTGTATTAAGTAATCAAGGGTCCAGATAATACTTTCTCACGATCGAATGGCTTTTCCATGGCATTGGTTCTGTTTTATTTACAATCGTTGTAACGTGCTTCTCGTTTTTGAATATCCCTTTTCACTTCTTAATTCCTGTGATTACTGGGACAATCAGTTACTTTATTCCCTTCTCGTCGTTCTTGTAATTAAAATCAGAACTAAAAATTAGTTAGTAATAATAACAATAATAACAATAATAACAATAATAACAATAGTAACAATAATAAGAAAAATAACAATAATAACAATAATAACAATACCACTGATATTAATGAAATAGTTATTACAAATCTAGTATTTCTTAGTCAGTTAATAAATACAATTTAGTCATACTGATTGGCTGAGTCAGATAAAGAGACTCTCCTTAATTAGATTGTCCTTTTCGTTACCCTTGTGGATGAAATACCACTTTTGTTCTTAAAAAAAACAACACACAAATCAATTCATATCTTTTTTCAAATATAAATGATTTTGTATTTTATTCATTCTGAATTAAGATTTTTTTTAATTTAACATTTTATCAGTTCCGTATCCAAAACATAAAAATATCTTCTGTCAAAATGCAAAACTTTTTTTCTTGTTCAAAACCCATAAAAGGCTAGGTAAGACTTTTTTTACGCAAGTAAGCTGTATTTGAGCTACCCCTTCAGCAAGCAAAACAAGTGTTGAATGAAGGAATTTGCAGACGTCCACCTGTGAAATAAGACCTGTACATTTTACATAGGGTAATGACACTACCTCTATGAAAATCAGAAGGAAAGGTTCTTATAAGCAGCAAATGAAATGCTTCGGTATGTAGCACGTGTTTTACTTCACAAATACACAATTAACGAAGACACTAGGAGATATTCAAAGGTAGCAGGAATCCGAGAAAAGGAAAGAAAATAAACGATACATTGATTTAGAAAAATAGGAGTGGGAGCACCAGCAATCAAAGTGTTTTAATTGCTTTTTACCTGGTCGTAGAAGACATTTATCCGTATGAAGGTCATACCTTATTTAGGTATCACATTTTTTGTGACGCGTTGAGAATCGTACTTGTCAGGACGAAGTTATTTTAATTGAACTACTTTACTCCTGGTGAGAAGAAGTCCAAAGATCGCATATGTGTTGTGATACCCGTGGTCTGCTGTGTGACTTCGAGGCATTGAGCTTGAGGTAAAGAGAAGTAAGAAATAATACAACACTTTTTTGGTACAAGAACATAACGTCTGAAATCCACAAAAAACAGAGACATCAAAAAGGTATGCGAAGACCAGGTCACCATAAAAGCGAATGCAAGAAGGTACAGGAGTAAAAAAAGTACTTATTTGCCGGGTAAAGTGTAGGAGGAGAAGAGAATAGAAGAACGTGGGTCTGGGGTATTTTATCCAGAGAAATACGAAAAAATGATGCACGATAGAGGATTTTAAGAACAGAAGAAAGTTGAGAAAACTGAGGCAAGTGGTTTATTTTCAGCTAGCAATATGATATATTCTAGGAACTAGAAACGTTTTAAAAAAAGATAAGGATCCTTAAATGGCAATTAAAATATTTAAGGCATATAAAAATAATTATAAAAGTATTCTTCTTTAAAAAAAATAAAGAAGGAAAAGGAAGAAGGGGAAAACATTTGAAGTACCTCAGGCATAACGTCATGATCAGTCCAAATTCATCCTTAGGATGATCAGTCTGTATACTTGTTTAAAAAAATTATTATTTTCAACGCTTTATTTCTAAATCATTACAGGTTCCTTCATTTACTTTTGTCGTTTGTTTGGGAAGATCATTAATACCAATTTTTCGTGTAAGCAACGAGTTCTTACAGTGTTAAAATATGTTTTTAGATATTTTGAAATTAATCAGTCAGCTATCGTCAATGTATCGTGTTTTCGTACCGGATGTAGTACTAATAATTGTGTTCTGTTCATATACTCTTTAAGTTCTTGTGGACTGTCAATCGCAATTCGAATTCTATTTCCGTTAAACACATGTACGACATTGAGTCCAACTCAGTCCTGTAAACTCGCATCGGTAAATAATAGATTATGTACAGTAATTATTAATAGTAGACAATTGTTATTTTACCTATTAGCTACAGGCGAGTATTTTACTGGAGGCTGTCGATGACAGCTCGTTAAAATTTAAAAAATTTAAAAAATTTTCTTGACATTGGAAATTGTGCTCGAGAGTTATATTTGGCAACTCCTTTTTTCATTTTAGTTATCCTTGTACCATTTTTTTGTTTATTTTATGCTTAGCTGACAATTGTAAATGAAACTCAAAAACTATATACTATCCGTATTTTATATTCATGGTCAATTGTTACTGCTACTATTCTAGGTCCATCCTCATCCTCACCCTCATCATTATTATTATTATTATTATTACTATTACTATTGTTATCATCAGTATTTTTACTATTAGTAGTGGTTGTGGTATTTACTGCTTGTTTCCTTGTGTATTTGTTTTTAGTTTCCAACAAGCCTCTCTGAAAAACAGAAATTTTATTATATATATATATGCATATATATATACATATTTATACATATATACATATTTATATATACACATATTAAAAATGTCAACTTGTCATCCTACGACCTTGAAACAGTAAGAAAGAAATTTACTGCCAGTTAGATCATGATTGTCATTTTGTATTTGTGAATACATTATTCTACAGAATACATAAATATACATGTATATTTATACATATATATATATATAGACATGTACATTTATACATATGTAAATCCACGATTCATTTATCCATGAATAAACTCGGTTATCACATATCGTTCATATAACTTTTAATACACATTGAAGTGTAAGAGCCTCGACAGTTGTTGTAAATACGCTTTCTCTTTCTCTCTTATGCAATTTCTCCCACAATCATTACTTCCCTGGATCATCCTCCATGACACTCCATACCTTTTTTATCTTTTTATCTTGGTTCCTTTCTTCCCTCGAATTTCTACCAATTATCATGCTTCTCAATAAAATAAGACAACCAAATGTTCATTCGGTTTGCGATGTCATTCCTCTGCAACCATTATCCTCTTTTTACTTACCTTCATCAACATTCCTACAGGACTCCCAATCCTGCAGCAACCTTGTCAAATCCACTTGGTCAAACCCCTCTCACATTGTCATAGGAACATGTCTTCGATTTCCCCGTGTTTTCTTGGTAAATGATTGGATGAATAGAACTGAACAATACAGGAAGAAATACGAGTGAAGAGGCAAGATTCCGTATAAAGGTAAGGAAAATATAAGGTGATAATACAAGATGGAAAAGACAACAACAATTAAGAAAAACAAGATCTCATACTGAATGTATATCTAGCTGAATCCGTCAAAGAATTCTTTTATCTGGTAGCTCTCTTTTTTAGCATTACAAATGACTTGAAAGAAATCAGCATAAAGATAGACATTGTGAAGAAACACAGCTCTTTTTAAACATCATCTGGAAAGATAGGTCCAGTACTGTGAAAAGGAGGGGGTTGGGGAAAGCTCAAAGCCATGGCATTCCCAAGAGCTGTACAAGTTTTTGGTCATTAAAAGAAATGATGCCAAATGATTCAAGGTTTTTGAAACATGGTGGTGCAGTCAGTAAACAATGCTTGATTTCTTTTTCGATTTAAAACCAGCACTATTTGTTAAACAAATGTAGCAGTCGAGAGAATGATCTTTAGATCCACAGGATATCATTGACACAACAAGATACATCTATTTCTTTGGACTACCTAGTCACAAGGTACGTCCTTGGTTGCATATTGTACAACACACATGTGGAGCCCCTTGTTTATCTTGGGTCTTCACGGCACCTTAAATTTGACTGTTGTTTGAACTATAAAGTTTATTCTTTCATTGTTTATAGGATGTAAACTTGCCACATAAATAGCAGAAATTGTCTTGGTGGTTTAAACAACCTCGACTAGCCATTTTATTTACAGTGAAAAACAGTTGTTCGAATACGTTGTTGTGCAGATTGATTACAAATAACTGGATGCTTCACAGTTTTCATTTGATATGATGTTTACATTTTTGACTGTCTTGTTTATAAATATAATTGTGAATTATAATCAACAGCTTATATGGCACTACTGATACACAATACCAACTGTCAATGACTTGACAATGTAAAATCCGACTCAATGGCTTTGCTACATCAGCAGTCGACCACTGCACGAAACAAATGCTTTGTGTTTTTTGAACTTGAAAATGAACTATATAAAAATAAAAATATTACTTCTTTTATGAGAAAAATTTATGTGATCGATATATGTGAAATGAATACGTTGGAAGTCTGGAATAGTAAATTTATACTTTAAGGCTTTTTCTGATGACTGAAAAAACTATACATGATGAGGATAAAAAAGTTGCAGATTTTAACTCAGCATATCAGATTCCATAGAAATCATGGGCAAAAAACTCTTAATCAGTGCTATGAATCTTTTATCGTCTTAACATAAAAAAAGTTGCAAAAGCGTTTTACATTTTTTGGAAATTGTAACTCCATATACATTTGTGAAATACACAGCTCATTATGTTCACTTGGTCAATCAAAAATAGACAATGTTGGGCCGCCTCAAAGGGCAGAAAATGTCGTTTTTCTTATCAAGTGACACCACAGCATCAAGCAATAAAGAAAGTACCTGTTGCAGAGATGACCAACAGGTTAAGGTCACGGAGTAGGGGAAGATCAACGTGGACGGGAAAAATCCGAGAAGAGGCGCATTCAATCGAGACAACACGTCATTGAACACAAGGAAGAATTTAGGGCTGTATTCCAGAAGTAAAAACGCTGTGTATGACCAATGATGATGACCAATCAATCCCCACTTCCCAAAAAGCAACCAAGTAGCTATTTCTTTGCACCTAAGGGAATTGTACTAACACCTAAGGGAATTGTACTAACAGAGATTTTCTGACCATAACAAATTGGATGGATAATTTTGATGAGAAATGATTTTTCCAAAGAACACTGCTTCCTGTGATTATAACCCCTTCTTTCGTCAACGACAGTTTCACAGAAGAGTACTTAACTGCTATCCTTAGTTGAAGAGAATAAGGAACCATTCAGTTTATTGTTGACCATAGTGGTATCTAGCATAGAAGATTAATTCAAAAACAGTGAAATTTGATTACCTGATACTACCTCATTTTTAAGACAGTTTGACGTATGGAAGGTCATCCCAAAGGTGTTTTGATATGCTACCAAGTGGTCGAAGTCCATCTTGAAAACGATGACATCCTCAATGAATTTACATGATGTATCTAGATACTTTCTAGATCTTCAAAGTAGATTATATTCAAAGGATTACTGTATTGCCTACACAGATTTTGGGATGCCTGCAAAGCTGGAGCACAGCAATATATGTATAAGAAGGTAAAACAAGGTGCCTCTTGCCCCAAGATTCTCAAAAAATTCGACAAGATGCATGAAAAACATAGTGACATATTTATCTCTTTCAACAAGAGAATGACTCTTTTTAAACATGAATTGACAAAACATCTTCAACATTTTCCTCTGCTCACCTCACCCTCTCGGTATGTTTCTTTTTCTTCTCTTTTCTTTTCTTTCATTCTTCCTCTTTTTAAACATGAATTGACAAAACATCTTCAACATTTTCCTCTTCTCACCTCACCCTCTCGGTATGTTTCTTTTTCTTCTCTTTTCTTTTCTTTCATTCTTCCTCTTTTTAAACATGAATTGACAAAACATCTTCAACATTTTCCTCTTCTCACCTCACCCTCTCGGTATGTTTCTTTTTCTTCTCTTCTCTTTTCTTTTCTTTCATTCTTCCTTTCCTTTCCCTACAGATTCTATATTTATTCATTTCGGTCTTTACTCCTTTTATGGAGGTGGCATCTGATNTCTCTTTCAAGAAGAGAATGACTCTTTTTAAACATGAATTGACAAAACATCTTCAACATTTTCCTCTTCTCACCTCACCCTCTCGGTATGTTTCTTTTTCTTCTCTTTTCTTTTCTTTCATTCTTCCTCTTTTTAAACATGAATTGACAAAACATCTTCAACATTTTCCTCTTCTCACCTCACCCTCTCGGTATGTTTCTTTTTCTTCTCTTCTCTTTTCTTTTCTTTCATTCTTCCTTTCCTTTCCCTACAGATTCTATATTTATTCATTTCGGTCTTTACTCCTTTTATGGAGGTGGCATCTGATCAGTGCTGCTGGGTAGCCATGTCTGTATGCCCGAAATGGTAGACATGTTTAACGACTGATGATCCATGACTGTAATATTCACCATCAGACCCATCTACCTTTCTCTTGTTCATCCACAAAAACTACCATCTAACATTTTTCATCACTTTTTTTCACCATATCTCTATTCATTTCTATCCTTCATCCATCATCTCCCTTTATTTTATTTGCGAATAATTCATTTTTATATTTCTCGTTGTGTTGTCTTTCGTGTTGTGATGTGTATTGTCCATGTATGTATTGTCCTATTATTGTCATATAATCAGCCAGTTCCATCTTTGGCTAAAGTTTGTGTTTCAGTGTAGTAGAGTGTAGAGTAGTATAAGTGTTACACTCTTTTACTACATACAATATAATATATATTATTTATAATAAATATAATATTTATGATATATATTTTATGTTATAAATATATTATATATTTTATTATATATATAGTAAATATATATGTTATATATGATTTACTTAGAATGCTACGTAACTATGAACCATTGAAATATTTTGTATACATTCTTTTAAAACAGTACATAATAGGAATTTACTTCGCGTGTAGACCTGTCGACGACAATGTAATAACACTTGTACATAAGTTACTGGGCCATCTTTTTTAAATGCTATGATTCAGCTTATATCTTTTGTAAATAATCTCGAAATCATTTTTTTTTCGTTTTTGTGCAATTAGTTTTAAGCGTTTTAAAGCACAAATTCTAAACAATGTAAGTGAATGGCAATTGAAGTCCATCTGTTCTTCTATTCGCAGATATATTGGACAGTTATTTTACTGCAGGGCATCAAATATTTCGTTAACCTCTGTGATATCACGATTGATGTGTAGCCAATCCAGCAATGACGTCACCCTTGACTATTTTTATTGCATACGAACTGTGAAAACGCCCTCACAATTTCATAGATACTAAGCTCTTCTCGAAATGAGTAATCACGGACGAATCACCTTGTGTATCTGCAGCCTAACAAACATAACTGTTTTCAGCTCAGCTTCATTCTTTTCCCCTCAAAATTTCCCTTGCACGAATATGACTATAATTCAGCCCAATTCCTGTTCAGCACATTGACAAAAGTTTGCATCGGACCAAGTTTAGTGTGAAGTAAAGGAAGAAACTTTTTTTAGAGTCTACTAATGGCAAAGGCTGGATATTTTATCTGCCAACAGTGAAAACATTTCTTTCAGGTCATTTTAAGGCATTGTAACGATTTACGTCATCACGACTGTTCCGAAGCCATAAGAGGAACTTATGTTTTGCAAATCCCATTTATCTTCTCTTTAAGAGAGGAATTACTTTTTTTGCAGAAACATTTTTCAGTTACTTTAATTTCTCTTTCTCACCCCTCTCACCTTTCTCAGCTGTCTCCTGTTTGGGTAGCGGGTGTCTGGCAGTTCTCCACCATAGCGTGCCACTTGCTCCTATCAAGCGCATCCTCCTTCAGTTGTTTGATGACCTACATTAAAGTAACTAAAGGAGGATGTAGGTCATCAAACATATCATTAACCTCTATGATAACACGATTGATGTGTATCAAACCGAATAATGACTTCCTTCTTGACCACGTTTATTGCATATAGACTGTAAAGTGACTTTACCATTTGAATATATGTCACATATATTGGGTCGAAAATATCCCTTGATGGCCAATGATGAAAATTGTCAACTTTGAATAAGTCGTAGTGGTGTATTTGATCATATGACTATGCCTATAAATATTCATCTTTTCAAGTGATTTGTAGGCCGGCTCTTTCACATCCTGCTGTTGTTACCGTTCTTCTTCCACGTGGTCAAACAGAGTCTAGAAGCATGCCACAACATTGCAAGCCAGAGAGGAATCAGATCAGCTCACCTTTGCTGTGCACGCATCGCTGGGTCATATTTGGAAGCAACGTCTTTTCAAGCTGTTTATCAGAGGCAACAATAATATCCAGAGGAATGCAAAAGGAGAGGAATGCAAAAGGAGAGGAATGCAAAAGGAGAGGAATGCAAAAGGAGAAGAATGCAAAAGGAGAAGAATGCAAAAGGAGAAGAACGCAACAGGAGAAGAATGCAACAGGAGAGGAATGCAGAAGGAGAGGAATGCAAAAGGAGAGGAAGACAAAAATTAACGGTGGTAAAAACAATGCGGGCATTTCTTGTTCAACCACCGGTGAGGAAATGCTTCAAGACTTGGCTCTAACCAACAGCAGGTGGATAATTTGGTGCCTGATTCGTCCCTTGAACAGGGAGCATCTAGCACTGCTTTCAAGAATGCCTTTGAACTATTAAAATAGCTTTTGACAGTACCAGTTAGCTCCCCCTTCTATTTTTAATACCTTCATACAATAAAAACCTTAATATAACTTTTAATTCACCTTCCTTTCATAAACAGCCCAGGTAAAATAGACATAATGGTCTCGATTCGTTTATAATGGGCTGTAAAGTATCAGAGAATAAAATATGTCATTTATTATTAATACAGTACAAGCACCTGCTAGTTAGTAAACTGATTTCATCTGATTCGGTTTCCTAAAGTATTCTTTAAGCTTACTGCCAAAAAACTCTACTGTAGCTAGTTAGAAAAATAAATAAATTAATGGAAAGATTGATAGATGATTTTATGAACAGATAGATCTATTGATAGATGGATAAATGGACAGATGGATAGATGGATAGATGGACAGATGAATAGATGGACAGATGAATAGATGGACAGATGAATAGATGGACAGATGAATAGATGGACAGATGGATGGATGGACAGATGGATGGATGGATAGATGCGTAGATGGATAGATGCGTAGATGGATAGATGCGTAGATGGATCGATGCGTAGATGGATCGATGGATAGATGCGTAGATGGATCGATGG
>RDPX01000196.1:1148336-1158901 GCA_003991215.1 Morbakka virulenta | reverse complement strand
TATCAGAAAGATATCATCTGAAGCAGAATATCAGATAGATGTCAGATGAAGAAGAATATCAGTTAGATGTCAGATGATGCAGAATATCAGGTGGATGTCAGATGAAGCGAAATATCAGGTAGATGTCAGATGATGCAAAATATCAGATAGATGTGATATGAAGCAGCATATCAGAAAGATATCATCTGAAGCAGAATATCAGATAGATGTCAGATGAAGAAGAATATCAGTTAGATGTCAGATGATGCAGAATATCAGGTGGATGTCAGATGAAGCGAAATATCAGGTAGATGTCAGATGATGCAAAATATCAGATAGATGTCAGATGAAGCAGAATATCAGATAGATGTCAGATGAAGCACAATATCAAGTAAATGACCTATGATGCAGAATATCTAGTATACCAAACTAAGATAACCCAGTGTGCTTTGCTAATCCATCGGTGATGAAAGAAGTTTCTGTTTGTAACAAAAGCCACAAAAAGAGGCGTGTGTTTACCAGCCCCCAAAGGTTTAAAACACAGGAGATCCGTGTTCAATAACACATCCTTGTTTATGAAAAAAAGTTTACAATTTCACTACTTACCAAATAAGAACCAAAGAATCAATACTGATCAGCGTTTTTAACTTGATCAAAACTGAAAGAGCACACCAAATATTCGCTACCTTATCCTAAAAAGAAGGCAGTTATAAGAAAATTGTATTATTAACAAAATAAAAAGTCCCTCTAAAATGCAGGCAACCATACAGAAAATATGAGCATCGGAGTGCCCTGTGGTATTAACTTCATTTTCCGCGTCAAACAGAATGTTATCCGACAAGTATGGTTGTTTTTAACTGCACACGTTAGCAAGAGCAAAAAAGAAAATGCAGGTAACCACAAATGGGTGTGTCGATTTTTCATTAATTTAAAAAATTAACACTATGACAGATTTTAGAAAAATAACAAGTACTAAATATATTCAGTAAAGATATGCTTAAATCTTCAATCATATAATTTATTCATGTAGAGAGGAAAATTTATGTGCATACGTTTATTTAGGTCTGTATCAACAAGGCGGGATCCAACGGAATCGCAAAAGAAAGCTTCGGAGATATCTCGACGCATTAGAGAAATTTGATAACCATTAAATATATTGCTAATAATTATATTTCCTATCCGCTAATGCAGACCACCATGTAGCAAGTAGAATGAACTGCTCTAAGCAATTATAGTAACAAGTTCACACAAAAAATCCGAAGATTCATCTTCTCCAACAAATTGAACACCAAGATTAATTTGTTTTATGACTTCCTTCTGGATAATTATGTTTATGTAGCCAAGCTCTCCTGAGTTTCATCATTGGGCTCTAAAAAGACCCTAGTGTTCACGGTGTCTGTTTCCAGACCAGTTCTCTAATTTATTACGGTTAGAGTGTTGGGTGCCGTATGAGCAACATTTTCACTTGGCATGATAGATAGACGTAGCTTTTCTCCTGCTCCGATATGTAAACTTGTACTTCAAAAAATTGCGTTGATATTGGATAATTATTTTGAAAGTTCACATCAAATTTAACCGTCTTGGTGACACGCTTTTATCGAGTTCAACTTAGTTAAAGAAACAGTTTGCCGTTAAAGCTGCGCGAAGAAGTGCACCAGCTATCTAAGAAGCGAATTTACAGGCCAGGAAAAGTTAGACCAAGAAGATCTCATTATCATAACGGCAGCCAGACGTAAGGACGTCTTTTATGTTGCTCTAGCAAACGTTGCGATTGGTTTACTTTACAAAAGAGAAGAGCTTTTTCACAATGACTATAGAAATCGGAAAATTGAATTCACTCGAACATTTAAAAATTATGAGAAAGGTGAAAATTTTCAAGGAGCCATTTCATAGGGCATTATGAAAAATGAGCAGTTCACCAAATATAATTCGCCATGGTTGAATTTATTATAGAGCACCACTGCAATGAGATGTAGAACCTTAAAATTACAGCAAAGCCGATTATTGTTGGAGCATTAGGAATGGTTGAAAAGGGAGCACAAAAACGTTTAGATAAGATACCTGGAAATAAAAAACTGCGAGAGGTTCAAAAAATAGTCCTTACTAGTACTGCTCACATTCTCTGAAGAACTCTCATTTTATACAAATGCATTTTTATTAAATAAATACCACCAATTGCTTGTAATCGTCGTTATTGTTTGTGTTCAATTATTCCAACCTTTACCTGCCCTGGGTCACTGGGGTAACCTGGTGAATAATTGTAACAAAATGTAACTATAATAATAACACTTCTAATAACAATAATAGCAGTATTAATAATTACAAGAAGTGTGGAAACCACTTAGAGAAATCAGGATCAGGAACTTTATGGTCAGTTCATTGGAGATACTGATTCTACCTCTGACTAAAAATCTTGGAACTGGCTACGGAACAGGTATCTAAGAAGCCAAACCGAATCATCAATCACTAGTGTACAAGTTCAGGGTCTCAGTGTGCATATCATCAAAACCAAAATTGATAGCACTAGTTATAATCCTAAATATCGGATGTGCTAGGCATGTGACGAGACAGTAACACATATTGCCTCTGAGTGCCCAAAACTACTGCAAAAAGAGTACAAAAATAGGCATGACCGGATTGTGTTGCAGGTCCTGCCACTGGGCATAGTGCTCTTAATACCCGCCTTTCCCTATTTGTGTAGAACAATGGACAGAAGTGGAAATGACGATTAAAACTGATGTACACAAACCGTGTAAAACCCAGTGCTTCTATCACCACGGTGCTGCAGGTGCTGCCACCGCATCAGACTGGCTTTTAATACCTGGTTCTCATTATTACCTCTTCTTTTGGATAATTTAACATTCGAAAAGTATTAATTGCTTCAACGTCGAGAAGCTTAACCATATTTGGACCTACAGACATATCTGCTGTTCTCTTCAGTTTAAGCTCTTTGATCGCTAACACGAAAAACAGACTGAATTGTTTTGCCACAAGCTCTTACCAAATCAAGCTAGATCGCGAAATAAATAACACAGGTAGGAACAAAGTTGTGTTAGCACCAATGGACTGACCACTTTCCATTCACTTGGCCACTGGATACAAAGAGAGCAGAGCTCTATTGCTGGATGTCTGGGTCAGTGGAATGACCCAGTAAGTAATTGTAACAAAATGCAAACAAGTAAGTAGATGAAGATAATGGTGATGATGATGATAATAATAATAATAATAACCGTAATAAGATGTTACTATCCTCTGGGGAAAATCGCCCTGACATTGTGATCAAAGATAAGAAAAATAAGACCTTATTCATTATCGATATGAGTCTTCCATCTGATAGGAAAATTTCAGCAAAGGTTTTTGAAAAGCTTAGCAAGTAAAAAGCTCTTGAAATTGAAATTGAAAAAATGTGGCACTTGAAAACAAAAACCTTACCTGTAGTAGTCGGAGGGAGCTATAAAACTTATAAAAAAGGGTACCAAAATCCCAGGTGAACCATCGCTTCAAGAAGTCCAAAAGATTGTGTTGAATAGCACAGCTCACATCTTAAGACGAGCCCTGAGCATCTAAACAAAACTCTTTTACTGTTCTGAAGTTTTATGTATTTTGTTAAAGCTGATGTTCGTGTTATGAACTGTTCTATGTATGAATTCTTATATAACTAAATTTATTTTTCTAGATTGTGTATTCGTATTATTTTTGCTTCCTTTGATTTTCGTATTTATTCTTGCTTTATGTATGTATTGATTTTATTTTCTTACCCTTATACACACAGAGTACACAACTTCACTCACCCTAGGTGACTGGTAGCTATTCGGTGCTTGATTTTACAAAAGCAAATCAAAATAATTTTTTTCTATAGTAATTATAGGGTAACGATGATACCCTATTAGCCAGTGGTAAGTCACTGAGAAAGGAAAAAGTATCTTTTCAAGAGGTATTTGTTCTTCATTACAAACTAGATAATTTAATGTATCTCGTTTATAATGTATATAGGATTATACATCCAGATGAAAGATGAGGTCCCTACCATCATGGAATGTTATATGAGTAAGGCCCAAATTGTTCTAAATTGTCTTTAAAAGTCTTTGATGCAAGGTGCATCTGAAAAGACACAAAATTACAGAGAGAGAGGACCTCTGTTGCCGGATGTCTTTTTCTCTCTTTAACTCACAACAGACAAAACAAGAAGAGAACAACAAGGTTGACATATACCAAACATCTGAAAAACAACACCACTATAACCGAAGACAATCTCCAGCAGGTAGCACCGAGTCACACGCCCAACAATTGTCAGAAGACACCACAAACGTTTATCGAAAAAATTGCTTTTAAGTATTAGTTCTGCATTTACAAAATGCCGCAGCAAATGGCTATGGAAGGCGTTAAACCAAAGTACACTTTAATTCGAATAAAAACAGTCATTTACCTAACTTAAAATATTGCTTTCCCATGGAGATATAGGTAAATAAAAATTAAGTTAGCTTTTGCCAGTCGTGAAACCTACAACAATAATTTAGCTTAAAAAACAATCCTTCTTTTGTTTTCAGCAAACATCCAGAGTACCTTTTTTGGAGGAGTCACCTGGAGCCAAATGAAATAGACACCTTGGAGGCGCTTAAACCTGCATTATTTACTCCTTACAACAACCGAAGTGCATGTTTATTGGTTGATTGGTTGAGGTAAACAACATATCTTATTAATCAATTATTAATTCTAGTTTAAAAGTTACCCTATGGCTATCTAATTATTATTATTATTATTATTATTCTCTGGTACATCTTAAATTTCAAAAAAGTAAAGAATTTGAGCTCCAAAACAATATGAAAAGCGCAGAAAACACGTACCTCATATAAACCTCGATTGAATGGAAACAATCTTCGTAACACTTGAATAGCAATTTCGGGATCTCTTAAAAATGGCAGCCAACTGAACAAGAAAGAAAAAAGGTCCAAATTTGTTAAGTTTTTAGTAACAACTGACTCATTCATTTTTTACATCATTTAAGGTTTGAAGCAATAGGTTAAAACATAATTAAACAAACCTGATTCATCTTTGTTTACTTCTTTTTTTTTTTGTATTCTTTACTGCAAAATGTGTAATTAGGGAAAGATGTTGGGATTTTTTTCAAAATATTCTGAATAAAGAAGGAGAGCGAGTTCTTGTCTTGTCATTGATGCAACCTATGGATTAGCAGATAAAATATTCTAAATTCACATGTCCAGATCTCGACGAAGGGTATCCTAAGAATTAACGAATACTGTTGTTATCTCAACTGTTACACAGTTGAGATAACAACAGTGATCAATAGTGATCAATAGTGATCAATAGTGATCAATAAAGATAACAATAGTGATCAATGATCAATAATTTACATTAAAGTCGTAGCATAAAACCGCAAGAGTATTCATGTTATATTGGTTAAAACGAATTTTTGCCCGTACAGATCAAGACTAATAGCTTCACATAACGTTACAAAAGAAGTAGGTTCGCAAGAAATACTGCCAGAATCTACTGACCAAAGACCCTACCACCATCTAAAGGTGCATTAAATGCAGCAAAGGGTGCAATGTACGGACTATGCTACAGATTCCCCGGACACCTTTCACCAACCCTAACGCTACAGTGGTCTCTCGCGTCAGTAAAAAAGCATAACGACATTGCTTGAGAAAGAATAGTTCAAGTACAAAAAAAGGGTTAAATGATGCCAATTGTGAAAGCAAGGATTGGTGTATCTATCTACGATGTAATATCTGATCTTCCACTGTGTAAACAATGCAAACTGGTATTACCACATAATAGATATCAACTTGAAATTATAATCGATTATAAAACAAGCAAATTTTGAAAAATCTCCATATTGAGTGATGTCATAAACCAAAACAATACGAAATGGCGGATATGATGAAAATTGAGGTATTTTTAGCATATAGTTTCTATATTTTGAGTAATATTTGAAACAACGACAAGATACAGATCGGAAAATGTGTGATGCTACATTTAACCCCAAAGATTAAAAACCCGACCAAAAATCGATGATTAAATCGTTTATCGATGAGGTAATTTTCACTTGGGTCCGTCTTTGGCTGGTCATATATATATATATGTATATGATGGAGTCTCCCGTCGCTACGACGGATGAGCGTCTCGAGGCTGGTGTGCCCTTTCATGTGGAAAAGAAAACGGGGTAAGCAGCGCTGCTCCTTAATAGGCCTGCTCAGCCATCCAAGGAGGATACGAACGGCCAATCTATCCCAGGTGTTAACCGAACGACCGTCATCCTTGAGTCGCCTGCGTGCAGAGTCGTGGCTAAGAACTCCAAGTAGCATCCTCTACTTGTCCCCGTCACCACTATCCATCGCCGTAGGGCTTGAGTTAGTCGAGACGACCTGCACACAAGTGTTAAAGATAGCCCCACCCATACCCTACCAGCATTAAAGCATGCGAAAGAGGTTAATCAAAGGTGCTACCACTAACACACTACCCCATATACTCTATATATATGTATTGTTGTTGTTACATGGAAAGATACGAAACCATGTAATTCTAATACCAACTGGGCATGTAGAAATGTCATAGGGTAGCTGAGAAAAATTGATGTAAACTAGCAGAAAATGGTCTTTCACTGGCACCCAGAAGGCTTTAGAAGTCCACATGGAGTAAAGAGAAAAAGAAGCAGGCCCAATAGAAAGTGGCAAACAAGTATCAAGGATAATCTTGAGCAACAATAACTACAAGCTCCAACTGTTCAACTCAAGGTGTGGTTAGAGTCTGATGGTGCCTTCTTAAAGCCTGATATCCTACACAGAATCGCATACCACGAGGTCTCGGGTACGAATTCTTACTTGTAAAAAGCTCACAGAGGTTCTAAAAAATGCCAATGCATTGCCATATTTTCATATTGACCATGTATTATTACTGTTTATCATCTTCTTTCTTATTTATATAATTTGTTTTTCAATACTACAAACGTTTACCATCAAGACTGTATTGGAATAGAAACTACCTTTTAAAAGTCACATTTTGGAATAATTACAACCCTTACTAATCACTAAAATCACAACCTTCTTTGAATCACATTGGATCAAGTACTTACCAAAGAGCAAAGGTGATTATCACAACGCTGCCCACTGATGCCAGAAAAAGAAACTTCTGGTGCCTGTTACACAACAAACATTAAATACACATATAATGTTGGAAATCAGAAAACAAAATTTAAAATTGTTTGCATGGTAATAAATTTATTCAAAATGAAATATAAATTTTTCAAAATACAATAACAATAACAATAATAATAAATAATAATAATAATAATGATAATAATAATAACTTTTTCTTCGTTTGAAAACGACTCTTGGAAAGAGCTGTGATTCATTTCCAGTGGGTTCTTCCTCAATCCCGGCTCCAAATCAGGGGCTTTAGAGATTGAGTAATTTCCTGCGGATGCTGGTGGTGCCAACAAAAGCAGAGATTTGAAGACCACCTAACACATCTGGGATCTCCACCTCTTTTAAGTATCTTTCCTTATCTTCCCACCCTTCTTACTTCTCCTACCACTACCACCACCAACCCCCCAGAATGTCGAGCAGTAACATGATGACGACCAGGCCCACCCTGCTGAACAGTGGGACACCTGCCGGACGAGGGACCTTCAAAAGATGTTCCAGCTCCATTCACGTCGTTATCCTCTATACTTTGATTAGACATTCTCCTATAATTGAGGTTAGTGAATTTAAGGTTACACCACCACCGGCATTTTAATTGAGTCTCCAACTTTAGGAAGGTTGCCAACAAAGGCTAAAGATCCCATCCCAGCCTTTGATAATTGTGGTAAGAAGGCCAGACATTGTATTAATTGATAACAAAAGAAAATGCATGCCTTATCATTGATGTCACTGTACCGGATGACAAAAGAAGAGAAGAGAAAGAAAAGGAGAAGGCAGAAAAAAACCAAGATTTAAAAAGAGAAGTAGGAAGATTCCAGCGCTTGCGAAAAGTTTAAGTGGTACCTGTTGTAATAGGAGCTCTAGGAAGTGTTGGCAAAGGGTTTCGGAAACGGATTCAAAAACTGGGGATTGAGCACAGTATTGTGGATATGCAGAAAACGACCTTGTTAGGAACAGCAAGGATAATAAGAAGAGTACCAGAAATGTATTAATTGGAAGAATGAACCTTATTAGCCCCAGGTCATTAGTTATGACTCACCTAGTTTCAACATCCGAGAATGCGGTCACCCTTAATCAATACGCAGTACCTGATACACCCTATCTGGTGGGGGCTAATCTGTCTCACTGGTAGAGGCAGACTAGACTCTTTAGTCTTAGTTGATAGCCCTCCTAGAGATGCTGTCTCGATAAAAGCACTCGTAGCTATGCAACCGTCGACTTACAAAACCTCGATTTGAGTGCTAAATGTCAAATCATAGTATATTCAATATCGAGGAGAATGGGGCTGGAATTTTATGTGAAGGCTTCTCGTCCGCCAGATATTCCTCGGGTGTGCAGTGGAGGCTCTGTCGTTATTCTAGGTCAGAATGAAATGGAATCATGAAGTAAATAAAGAAGCGATGCAATGCTTTTGTAAAGGTAAGCCATTTAAGGAAGAAGGGAGGACTATCAGAGGCTACAGACAAAGAATGTTTAGAGAATGGAGGGTAATGGGTACGTTTGACTCAATGGAATAGCGTGTGTGTGACCAGGTGAAGGCTATCAGAAAGAACAGATGGTTATCAGAACTTGAGTTCCAAATGATCAAAAGGAAAATACAAGATGAAGTACAGAACGAGGATGGTAGTCTGGAGGATGAGGATCACGTTGAAATTTTGAATGAGGAAACTGAGGTCAGAAACGACCAGGGAATGATAATAATCAGGTGGATGATGTTGATGTAATAAGACTTCATATAAACGAAGCTAAAGCCAGAAATTGTGTCGACCAAGAACAGAAATTGATTATTGATCAACAGAAAAAAATAATCGCAGCAGGAAAAACAACTGCAGGGATAATGTTTTTAAAAAGTTGACAAAAAAATGTTTGAGATGTAAAACTGAAGAAGTTAATGGAGCAATTAAGTTTATGAAAACTAGCAACATCACACAAACGAATGACCTAATCATGGATGTAGGTGTGTCGGTTGCAGAACATCTAGGCTTGAAGAAAATCACATATAGGAAGAAAGATGAGAAGGATATTTAAAGACTGAAACAGTAGCTCAACTTTCTGCAAAGAGAAAGTAAGATGAACATGGAGCAAAAATGAAAAGTAAACTGAAAGATCTGGAAGCAAGATATAGAATTAAAGGAAAATGGATTAAAACAGTAATCAGGAAATATATTCAAATTAAAGTATAATTATATTTAAAAATAATAATTATTGTATATAAATATGAAACTTTTATTTTCATGGTAATCGATATATTTAAATCAATAATCGCTGAAACATAAACATAAATCGTCTCCATAAGCAAAAGGATAATCAATGTATCTGCAAATAAACCAATTTGATTATTTTCTGTCGTTAGCTGGTCTGTACACTGAAGGCTTGTTTTATTATACCTTAGAGGTTGACCTGACCTAGGTACAATACAAAAATTCATGACAGTGAAACATGCTAAACAACAAAGTATTTTGTTTGTATATTCCATACTATTTAATTCTAATCAGAAAAAAATTTTGTGTTAGCCCAAAATAACTTCTCATTTGATTTTTGGACCACTCAGATTTTTAGGACGTTTTCTGATAAACAAAGTTAAGATAAGGGAATAGGATCATATAAAAAAAAGAAAGGCGACATCATGGAATGTAACAACTACAGAGGAATAAAATTGTTAGAACACGGAATGAAGATATACGAGAGAGTCATTGACCAGAGATTGAGAAGTCAAGCAGAAATAGATCAGATGCAGTTTGGGTTTATGCCAGGTAAAGGGACAACAAATGCCATCTACATCATGAGACAAAAGCTGGAGAAAGCGTTGGAAGGTAACGAAACAACCTATCTCTGTTTTGTTGACCTGGAGAAGGCATACGATAGAGTACCGAGAGAAGTAGTATATTGGTGTATGAGGAAGAAAGGAGTAACCGAGACGATGATAAGCACAATCCAAAGCCTCTACCATAACTGCACTACATCTATACAATGCGCTGGCGAAAGTACAGAGCCATTTGAGATAGGAGTTGGGCTCCACCAAGGTTCAGCCTTAAGCCCCTTCCTATTTACGATGGTCATGGATACTGTTAGTGCAGCGGCACGAACCGGCATCCCCGAAGAAATACTGTACGCTGATGATCTCGTTATTACAGCCAAGAGCAAGGAAGAGCTGGAGCGAAGGGTTCAACTGTGGCAGGAGGAATCGGAAAAGAAGGGACTGCAAGTCAACAACACGAAGACGGAAGTGATGGTGGCAAGCAAAGCAAGATAAGTTGTGAGCATCAAGGACACAAAGAATGTTGAAATCAGCCAAATGGGAAGATTTTGCTACCTCGGCTCAATTCTATCAGAGCAGGGTGGATGTCGGGAAGAAATAGACGCCAGGATTAGCAGAGCTTGGAGAAAGTGGAGAGACGTTAGCGGGGTAGTTTGCGACAGAAA
>RDPX01000196.1:1047895-1060026 GCA_003991215.1 Morbakka virulenta | reverse complement strand
TGTTTGAACCAACCATTGCCATACACAGCACCAATTACCCATTAATTTATTTTTATATCCTTGGCATTGGTTTATATATATGTAGATGTATGTATGTATGTATGTGTGTGTGTGTGTGTCACACTCAGAGCCAAGGATGCTGTTGGCTAAATAACCACGAAGAAACTATACATACATGAACATGCAGCAGGACAAGACGGAAGACAACGCGACGAGCAACACACACGAACACACACACACACACACACGTTTGCAGATAATAAATGACAAAATAAAGTAACAATGATTATTATGGAAAGTTTTGTGTAAGAAGACAAATGAAAAAGAAGAGGAATAAAATTGTGATCGATTAATATAACAGTGATAAATGGTCAGGTGGTAATTACAGAAATTATGGATCATTAGTCGATGACCATGTCAACCATATATATATATATGTACATATATATATATATATATATATATATATATATATATATATATATATATATATATATATATATATATATATTCAACAATAAATCTATAAAAAGGTACTTGATCTGGCTCGTGGTCAAAACCAGGTTTTCTTAAGGGGTGTCACACGACAAATTCGGTTATTACTGAGTGAAAAGTCGCGTTAAAATTGTGCAACACGAGAAGCCCAACCTAACGATTCATAAGTATCCCCTTTAAAACAATACATAGTTAAATAAACGAAACCATAACATTAGTTGGAGAATTGGAGGAAGGTGGTTAAAATATACTCTTGTTTAATTACCGTTTCAACAACTCGAAAATAGTTTGGAGGAACGACAAAATAATCAAGAGAGCCTTTAACTATGGCTTTTATTTGAGAAAATAACTACAGCAGTGACACATCCAACACGACAGCACTTCAAATCACCTTGAGCCGAATACCAAAAGTATACCCTTAATTGTCAAGAAGACTGCAATTTTTTTTCATTTTATATCTACCGTCTCCTTATTCTACATAACACAAGTAAAGTTATTCACGTGAAATGTCGCCCAATAGAATTTAAGCTACTTTATGACTGACAACTGTAATCGAGCCTATCTAGAATAAGTTAAGTTATGGAAAACGGTGTTAACGGTGAAAATGACAAATTAGACCAGTAACGCACAAACCCACGGACCTCCGGTGGCGTGGTAAAAAAAAAGAGATGCGATCCTTGTTTCTTAAGCCTTAACTGAAAGATATCAATGTAAGAAATTGTCGCTGTTTTAACAGACCCCCAATTAAAAAATTGTACATTGTCACTCAATTTGTTTTTGTTAATGAAATCTGTAGCTGGAATAACATTTTGCGTAAAATTGATGCTAATTGCAAATGTGGCAATAGGTACCTAGATTTTAAATGTGTGCAAGATGTCAATCACGCATATTTTTTATATAAGCTCCGCGGTACGACATTAAAAAGCAAAAGCCAGTCCAACCAGCTTCCACGGCCACCAGAGGGTGTATATGACCAGTGGGTAACTGTTTTAGAATTAAAGCAAATGACATTACAATAACTTTACTTACTAGAATTGCGTATATTTTTCGCAAACAAACGACGAAGTAAAATGTACGATTTTTTTTCAAAATCCTAATTTCACGAAATTTCCTGAGCAAATGACATTACAATAACTTTACTTCCTAGAATTGCGTATATTTTTCGCAAACAAACGACGAAGTAAAATGTACGATTTTTTTTCAAAATCCTAATTTCACGAAATTTCCTGAGCAAATGACATTACAATAACTTTACTTCCTAGAATTGCGTATATTTTTCGAAAACAAACGACGAAGTAAAATGTACGATTTTTTTTCAAAATCCTAATTTCACGAAATTTCCTGAGCAAATGACATTACAATAACTTTACTTCCTAGAATTGCGTATATTTTTCGCAAACAAACGACGAAGTAAAATGTACGATTTTTTTTCAAAATCCTAATTTCACGAAATTTCCTGAGCAAATGACATTACAATAACTTTGCTTCCTAGAATTGCGTATATTTTTCGCAAACAAACGACGAAGTAAAATGTACGATTTTTTTTCAAAATCCTAATTTCACGAAATTTCCTGAGCAAATGACATTACAATAACTTTACTTCCTAGAATTGCGTATATTTTTCGAAAACAAACGACGAAGTAAAATGTACGATTTTTTTTCACAAAATCCTTAATTTCACGAAATTTCCTTCCAGCAAAGAATAGCGTTTTATCTCAAAGTTCTTGACGCAGTATTCAAGAATAATTCCATCGTGGTTTATCTAGACTTGACTTAGTTTTAGTTGTTGCCGGAGAGGTACGTAAAATGAAGAAATACATAGAAAGCTGGCAAGTGCAAACAGTTATGGCTCAAGTTAAAAACAAGAAAGAACGTCCAGTTTTAAATACTTGTATAATCAATAATCAAGTTGTTGAAAACAACACAATTAGTGGCAAATACGGTGATAATTATATGCGGATGATCACGGGTGATTATGTTGAAAATGCCAAATTTACTGTAATAAATTCAATATGCAACTAGGAATGAATATCGGTACAGAAAACAAAAAATAACGAATGAGGTCAAACATTTTTCTCTCATGTATCCTTAAATCAAAGACCGTCAAGCGACTGCCATTGTTCGTATGTTTAGAATGCTCTTGAAGCAATTAGCTGATACGTTAGATCATAACAAACTAAACAACTTTACTTCCCTTACTAATACAAGATCAGAAAATAAGTATGTAACCCCAATAGTACAGGCACTCAGCTACAAAAGCTATCAGGACTGATTCGAGTCCTGTCTGTTTCAAGGTGCTTTTACGCACTTCGTATTTTTAGGTAATATCCATCCACCTATTTTCCACTCTTATTCCAATTTATTTCATTAAAATCTATTTTCTCAATTAAACATTTTCAAAGTCCTGTGTTTTCCGAGTGGAATTACAATCGAAAAGAGACTCTGTTTTCTGAATAACTTGGGGTCTCCCCTGTGCGGCTTCCATGTATTTTTCCCCGGTGCTCGTAAACAGCCATGTGCGACATATGAAAAACACCCTCCGGACAAACATGCCTTTCAATACTACGCACTTAGTATTACCAAATATACAATTGTAGGCAAGTTATCATTCATTGTAGCAACAGGAAGATGACATTTTTCATTAAAGCACTAAAACGGAGCTTATTAATCCTTTTCAAAACAAGTATAAATAAGTTTGAGCTGGGTATGTTCCTCTACCTTCCTCTACCTCAAATCTGAGGTTTCCATTTCAATTTTCTCTATATATTTAATGATTTCCTTTTTGGATTAATCAAATGCAGTTTAACACAGACCAAAAAGTATCACTACGACAGACTCGGGGAATCGTAAAAGGAAACGCGGTGCTTGCTACAACGGATTGCTATACCACAATGGCTTATGAATAAAAATATGTAGAAGAGTTTAAATGATATGAAGTGTTAAAATCAGATTATTTGATGTGTTTAACATATGCGTCGATGTAAACCAACCAACTAATGTAATTCCTTTTTCTGGGTTTCAAAAAAAAATTACTTACATACATCTAATACACTCTTGGCTGGGTTCAAGCCGGTAATGGTACCTGATGCCACCCCTTGCCAAATGTAAATTTGTTAAATAATTAGTTTGGTTGATGAAAGTGGTAAAGCTAAGAGAATTGATCCGTGTTATGTAATATTGGAAAAAATGAGCATTAATTAATATACGGTTTAGACAATATAAACGTTGAAGATATGTGCAAAGTATAGTACTTGCACCGAACACGTAGTATACACATTTTTCCATCTCTTACGAATGAACAAACGGAGATATAGAAATGTATCAAATGTTTTTAATAGCCACCTAAACCGATGTTTTGTCTGCTACAAGAAATAGAACAAAATATTATGGAATTGGATAAAGAAAACAAAAATATCAAGTAAAGAATTTGCCAGATTGTATAACTTCCCATCCTAATCTGTAACGCAAAAAACAATGTCAAATTTCACGCAGTACAGAATATATATTTTTTTAAATCTTATGGCTGCTTTAAGTGTCAGTTTTACCTGTGGCCTCCACTCTTTTGTTTAGCCCAGTGGCTAACCTGGCCAGAATGGCAAGTAAGAAAAAAAACTCCCTTTAAGTTCCATATCAAAATAATAAGTAACGACGCGAAAACAACGATTACGACAATCTAAACGGTAAAGGGTACCAAGAAAAACAACTAATTTGGGAAAAAATGGGAGAACATGAGTATACAGCAGAGCAATTCATCTTCTCGTATGAAGAAAACCTGCGAGAACCTTAAGAATATCTATTCACTACGAGTTGGTGAGAATGGTAAGCACAAGGCTTGAGAATATTGAGATGGCATCTAGTGCCTTACCTGTGCCATGGCAGCGACTGCTCAATAGGGCAGAGTAATCCCATGAGGACTGGAGTTCTTGTGACTGATATACTAGCTGGCCTGGTGTTCTCAAAACGCTGGGAAAACAGGACGGCACTCTTGGTACCCTGGTTAGAATCTCTTGGTAAAGTTGCTTTAGTGTGTCACAGTGAGTAATACCTGTGCCCTCAGTTGGGCTCTTGCGTTGCGGGGTAAGGAAGTAAACCTTGACTGAAAATCACAAGTCAGTGGCAGCAGATCGATGGAAGACTGCTCAGCAGCTCTGAATTTCTATCTCTTTGTTGGTTAAATTGCTGTGTGGCTGGGCAGAGTAACAGCATGAAACAGGAAAAGGGCAGGCACAACCGCCGTAAGATTTGTACTGCGCTTTGGAAGGACCCAACGACCCACCAAAGTACTGCAGTTGAGATCTCACGACAAATCACGTGTGAGTGTCAGATGGACCCCTTAGACCCGAATATAGTGAAATTTTTACTGGGGATGAAAGGAATTGAATCTCAAGCAGTGATAAGTTGGGGCAAAACTCTGCTGTAGGAATTCACTTTTCGGGTAGAACCAGAGAGTAAACATGACCTGTTCTTCTTTGACGAAAATTCAGATTCATAGTTATATGTAACAATTTAAGCTCTGCAGATGACACCACTTTGTTTGCAGGTAGCAAAGCGGACATGATACAGATGCTCAAGGCAGTGAAAGATCAAACTAAAAACAGGGTCTGCTCCTGAATACAAAGAAACAATAGTTCATGGTTGTTGATACCAGATGGAATGATAAGTGAGTTCATCCTGGATTTTGACAAGGTAAAAGACCTGGGACTCCTAATTTCATCAAGTTAAGGCAGCTCAGATGACGTAAGACGTCGCTTGAATATCACTCGAACTGCAGTACAAAGTCTTGTACCTATTTGGAGGAGCTGACCCACCCCAAACACCCGAAGCTTAAACTACTCAGAGCAGAAGCATTTCCGGTAGCCTTGCATGGTTGTGAGTAGTGGGCTACCAGCTATTTTAAAAGGATCTATGCCTTTGAGGTGTGAGCACATTGCCGCCTATTTACAGCAAGGAAAACAAATGAATTGCTTTTCCTGAAGATCAGCTCTAAAAGGATTTTCATGTCACAGGTAATCAAACAAAAGCTATCCTTTTTCGTTCACACATACAATGGGCTAGAATGTTTTGCAGAAAATAAGTTGCTGAATGTATGATGAGAGGTTCGTGACGGAGTACACTACCCAAAAGATGGAAGAGGGTACCTGTGAAAGGCTTCCTAAATAGCTTTCGATCGAGTGTAATTGCGTTGCATGGTGAAAACAGTGGCAGATTTATCTGCTACTTGATTATAGATGAAAGATGAACAACCAGTCAAGAAAAATAGGCATAAGAAGAGGAAAAATATCAGATGGGCCATTAAGAACTTTATATGGTCTATCTTGGAACGCTGGCAGAAGTACAAATTACAGTAACACTGTTATTTGTACTGATGGTCATGTAATGCTTGCCTTGTATCTTAACTTAATTTTGATGAGGTCATGTTGCTCCTAGGGAAAATAACTCTGGAATAAACTTTTGATATAATGGTCAGCTTTAAAGATTGCTAGGTCTTTATGTTATAATCCAGTTCTACTAGTCTCTCGCCGTAGTCTACAAATAAATTATCCCAAAAACTAAGTTTAAAGATAAAACCTAGTCCCGGGCTACCCGCTCGATTTGGTAAGGTAAGGTAAAGATAAAACCTAGCACAATTATTTTCCCTTTATTTAGTAATGGCGAGGGTACTTCTTACACAAAATAAGGCCTGCTCGATATATTAACACAAATTTCTCGTTACACTATGTCTTCAACAGCTCCAAAAGCAAATTATTTAACAGGTAGCCGCCTTAAAGTCATAGCAGGACTGTTTTTGAAGCGAAAAACATAGGAACACATTATTTTCAACATGTTATGACATAGGCAATCAGATCGCTTGTTGAAATCTCTACAAGAAATACTGCACTACAGCTAACGGAGAATATGTCATTAGTTAAAAGTAATTGTTGATCAATAGCGTTATTGAATGCTACGTAGTCACTATATCCTGACAAGGGAAATTTACCGGGTAAACTATTGTATTTCTGTGGCCTTAGTGTCCGACACAAAAGACCTAAGCGAGGCGGGGTCTCGGGAGTCCCCCCCTTAAACAAGGCAAAAACAAAATTCCAACATGCTTCTGTCATTGTGACGAAAGCAAAGCGCCACTGACAAAAGCGAATGAGGAATGATTCATAAAAGATTCCAATTCACTAGGAAGAACGCCAACAACTTATCGTATGATTTGACATTACTGTACGTACGGATACGTCGCTTTGGAAAAACCGACACGTGAACTTGCATTACACAGGAAATTAGGTATTGACTTAAAAACATAACCCAACTGACCAATGTCCAATGGTTATGGTTATAGAAGATTCCAATTCACTAGGAAGAACGCCAACAACTTATCGTATGATTTGACATTACTGTACGTACGGATACATGGGTTTGGAAAAACCGACACGTGAACTTGCATAACACAGGAAATTAGGTATTGACTTAAAAACATAACCCAACTGACCAATGTCCAATGGTTACATACTTATACATCTGTATATTTGATTAAGCGGTCATATGGTGCAAATATATTGAATAACAACTAAGCATCTGAACAGCTCTCAACTGATTGCTTGAGAGCTAAAGCTACCTCCATTTCTTCTTTTTCTTCCAATTGCTTCATCCTCTTTTGTCTTTCACTTTCTAATTTCTTACTTTCTCTTCTAGCCCATTCCAATTGCATATCCTCGGGTGCATCAGAAATGACCTAACGACAATAGAAACAATGAAATACAAAATTAAACCAATTCCTTCAAGGAAGCTACACTGATCTGCTGCCTTGCGCTTGGGGAAAAAAATAAATTGCTTCAATGCTTAGGACAGACTGGCTGCGTGTCCCGGTATGGAACCGTAACGACTAAAGTGCAACTGGAACAAATACTGATGATGATGATGATGATGATGATGATCACAATAATAACAATAATAATAATAATAATAATAATAATAATAATAATAATAATAATAATAATAATAATAATAATAATTGTGAGAAACCAAAGGAAAAGAATGCATTCAAATAAGAAATTAAAAATGAATATGTTGCCAGATGGACTAGGCCACGCATTGACACCGCGAACCAAGTTCCCACCATACAACCTCGACTTTGCCAGCAATTTCACACGTCGTATGTACTCATTCCTAATTTTCTCCTTCATCTTCTTCTGAATGACCTTCGCCCCTTCTAGCACTCCCAGGTACTTGTACCCATCTTCATCAACCTCCTTCACCAACTCCCCACTTGGTAGCTCCATTCCCTAACGTTCAGCCCTTTTACCTCGTTTAATTTTCAAAACAGCACACTTATCTAACCCAAACTCCATCCCAATGTCTCTAGAGTAAACCCTCACCACATCGACCAATGCCTCCAACTCACGTTTACTCTTCTTAAACAGCTTTAAATCGTCCATAAACAATAAATGATTGACCAACACCCTACCTTGACCGAAGAAATATCCAACCTTCCCTCTGCTGAGTAAAATACTCAGCGGTACTCAGCATTGCAATAACAAAGATCAAAGGGGAGAGGGAGTCACCTTGGAATATTCCCCGATTGATATTAACTTCACCAAGCACCTCGTTATTTACCGTCAGCCCCGTCTTCCATCCAGGCATACCTCCTTTCAATTAAAGCTCCAAGTCTGCCAAAAGAGATGTACTCGTTTATGATGTAAATGTTGTCCAAAATGGAAGCCTTTCTCAATTTCGATTAAAAAAATATCGTACATTTTTTCTAAATCCCTTCGTTGCGGTAGGTCAACATCCAACCATCAAAAACTTGCCTTAATTAAAAACAGTTTTCTGGTGAACGATTACCATTATACTGATAATAAAATATACTAGGCAACACCTTCTCTAGTTACCTTACGTTATAGGTATACAGAACAAAAAATACGAGGCAAGGCAGTATCGTAGTTTCTTACCTTCTCATTTGTATTAGTAGTAGTGTCGCCAAAAGCAGCTGACCATGGATCACTATCCGTTGCAGGGGGGCCGCGACTAGAAAACGGGTCAGAATCTATGTTACCGAAAGGGTCTGATGCACCAAAGGGATCATGATCTGCGAATGGATCATTGGTCGTAGTTTTCGTTTCTTTGTTTGTCTGTGAGCTTAAGCTAGAGGTGCTTGCGCTACCTTTAATAGACGACGTCGTGGATTCAAATGGATCGACACTAAATGGGTCTGGCATAGTAATCTGTTCAAGAAAAAAAAAGGACGGATTTTTTTTCTCAAAATTTTTAAACAAAATCGTTACGCAACTCATGGTAAAGTCACCTTATTATAAAAAGTCGATTCTTCATTTATGTATATACTAATATATATACTAATATATATATATATATATATATATATACATATATATATATATACATATATATATATACATGTATGTATATATGTATGTATAAATGGATGGATGTATGAATGCATGTATCTAGGTACGTATGTAAGTATGTATGTATGTATGTATGTATGAATGTATGTATGAATATATGTATGTATGTAGGCACGTATGTATGTATGTATGTATGTATGTATGTATGTATAAATGGATGTATGTATGAATGCATGTATCTAGGTACGTATGTAAGTATGTATGTATGTATGTATGTATGTATGTATGTATGTATGTATGTATAAATGGATGTATGTATGAATGTATGTATGTAGGCACGTATGTATGTATGTATGTATGTATGTATGTATGTATGTATGCATTTGTCTATCTACCTATGTTTCACCTCTGCCCTTGCTTTATTTTCAAAAACTTCAAACTTTTACTGCTTCAAAATGAATCAGAGTCCAGTTTGTCAAGGATTAAGACAGAGCGAAAGAAACGAAACTCCTGGTATGGAAGATGTATGTTTACCATTTGGTCAATAAAAAAAGGAAAATATTAAGGGAAAAGCTGATGCAGCAAAGTGCTCTAAGAATACTGGATTGCATGAAAAAAACCCACCACCATTTCCCATACCACCAAAGGGGGAACTAAGACATCTCTCAGTACTCCCTTTGGGCTATCTGTTTACAACGCCAAAAAAAAGACTTCTAGACGTACGGGCAACCACCCGTACGGGTAAAAATAGCGATAGCTTCCAAAAATACATTTCTTCATATACAATAAATACATTAAATGCCGGTTACAAACCTTAGAAGAAGCGACAGACGCAAAAGCTCCTCTGCCAAAAGGATCAAGGGCACTGAAGGGGTCTGTAAGTCCATCGCCAGGTCTTGCCACTACAAAAATATGGTACAGAAGAGTTTCAAAAAATTTCCACAAAAATAGTAGGTCTACACATAAACTTGTTAAAATAATCGATAATGACCTGAAGTTCTCTTGGACCAAAAGAAGGACATTATCCACGTACATTCATTTAAACCAGAAGAATTTATCACCACTAGAAGGAGAAAAACAGTCAATTCAAAGTTGTTCAATTTTGTTCTCGTTTAAAGGTGGCTGTATTCAAGTCATAACGCTCAACTTTACAAGTAATTATTTATTTTACAACTGTCGTCGGAACATCATCTTTTAAAGCATTACATTGCCATAACAACGCTATCAAATCGTCTCGCAACACCACCACAGTCAAAGCTCTTATAACCTTATACTTCCACGCTACATTACAGCGTTTCCGTTACAGTAACAAGTAAAAACGAAAGAATACGAAACAGTACGAATGACGGTAAAGTGACTCGTAATGTTTCGCTACAATTTATAACCATGGCTGTCCTGTTTACGCGGCTATTATGAATGACAATATCCATATAAGCGCACAGTTTAAATACAATGCCGAAGACTCGAAAAACTCCCTTAACGAAATATAAATAAAAATCCTATCATCACTTCTGATGTTTTAGTATCAATGAGAGAACTAACCGTGTGTTGGTGTATCAGAACTTGAGGCAGCAGCACTCGATACAGGTTTAAATGGATCGCTTTTAAACGGGTCATCATCCTAACAGGAAAAAACAAATTCAATAACACAAGCAATACAGCAGTAACAACAAATATAATCATCACTTGTTATGGCCAAAATAAAAAGAGGGTCCATTAAAGCCTGCCTGTCAACAACCACACCCCGGGCGTATTATCCTATGTAAATCAAAATAGCGCGGTTCATCCCTTATCCCAATACCTCAAAGCAAGATTAATTAGCATGCAGCCGTCATGCAGGATAATAATTATGTTGGAAGTTGGGTGAAAAATGGATTTCAGCAAAACAAGAGGCGTGGGATATATATATATATATATCCCTTGAAAATCCTTAACACAATAAAAAAGCAAAGGAGCTCTTGATGTTGCATCAACATGTTTTTTGAACATTTTCAGATGTAGCGTACAAAAGATTTTTCAAAGTGAGAAGTGGGCTTGTTTCTTAGAACATATAATATTTTAATAAACTGTTTGTCCACAAGCTTTCAAAATTTGGTGGTTCGAATTAAATATTACTGTTGGATTTGTTATAAACTTTGCGTACGGAGAGATTCGGATTTGGGGCAACCCAACAAAGCTTTCGCATCGAATTTTGTTTTCCGAATACGCTACTGTGAGAAACTAGATGCCCTTCCTGATACAAGTATCAAGTGACGTTCGACACTATTTTAATTGGAATTTCTAAGTAATCAAATGTATATTTTTAATGTAAGCAAGTAATAGGAATACCTGTGACCTGTCATCTTCAGAATGAAAAGGATCTTTATCCTAAATCAAAAAGAATTCCACAGTTAATCAGTGGTATTCTTAACAGAAACAAAGAATGATTTACCTGCCGGCAAGAGGTCATTACCCAACACCTGCAGTGAGCCACCGGACGTCAACTCGATCATTAAAATGAAAATTGAAAGGCGTGGTAATTATCTGTAAGCACAAAGAAGCATGCCAAAGTATCATGCAAATAAATTCTCCACTTAGACATTCGTCATTCAGACTACCGTTCTTGAAAATAAATATTTTACAACCACAAAGAGACTTAAGTTGACCTAAACAGCATTAGAACAAAAACAATTGCTTGGTCGTCTATAGCTCTATAGCGTAAGAGTTGACCAAGTAATACTTCGTATAACTTTTTGCGACTTGATAATAAGTAAGAATGAATAACATTGGCTTATTGGCACAACTGCTACCATACGCAGTTTTATCTTTTTTTTGGTTTAACGTCATTTCCCCCCCGGCAATTGAGGCTCAGAGGGACTTTGTTTTGGCTGTGAGGAATTTCTTGCCTAGATACCCTTCCTGACGCCAACCAATGGCTTTTTCTTTTGTGAAGTTCCAAAAACGCCCGCTCAGGGAATCGATCCCAGAATCTCTTGGTTACTGTGCAGTTGCACTAACCATTAAGCCACGGCCCCTCTATACGCAGAGAAGCCGTCAAATAAAATTAATCCTTCCTAAATTTAATCGGCAAAATACGCATTCACATACACTTAAAAGTAACCCTACAACTCTTCAACTTAACATCTGTCTCTCAATATATTGTACAAAATTTTACTCGATATAATCGCAAACTCATGATTTATCACACACTTTTAAATGTGCGCACATACAAACACACACACACACAAACACACACACACACACACACACACAAATACACACAACACACACACAAACACACACAAAACA
>RDPX01000196.1:1019542-1037904 GCA_003991215.1 Morbakka virulenta | reverse complement strand
ATTATTATTATTATTATTATTATTAATATTATTATTATCATAATTATTATTATTATTCAAACATTTCTTTAGGTATGCTTTTATGACATCAATAACGGGTACTACAAGTTACCTATCGTGAGTACAGTTATGCACTGGGAGTATAAAGGTAAGTGCAACATTTTCTGAACTTCAATTCCTAGATCTTTATACTAACTAAGCTTCTAAAAAAACCTTTGCTATATATTCCTACCAAATGGAACAATCATGGCAATAAAGAAACAGGTGTTGTTTTTCTTATCTATGCTCACAATGTCAGGACAATTTGCCTGATTTTTTCGATCTGTGTGGATGGAAAAATCCCATAGAATAGTAACATCGTTGCCGTCGGTGACTGGTTCAGGGTGGATCTCCTACCAGTTTGTGTTGATTTCTATTGAGTACTCTTTGCATATCTTCCAATGCAAGTACTGACCAACCCTGTCGTGTCCGTTCTAACATTCATTTGGTGTTAATATTGAGCATCCAAAGACAAGGCGATCAATAGATTCAAGTTTTCCTCGCCAAACCTGCAGTTTGAATCGGCACCATTATGAAGGACTTTTGGTTGGTAATTACTGGTGAAAAAGCTGTGATCCTGTGAAGCAAGTATAAAACCCTCAGTCTCCTCTTTTAGTCCAGAGCTGCTCAGCCACTGATAGGTTGCCTTTCTATCAACATTAGCATTTTTGCTTCGCAACTATTCGTAGGGAGGTTTATCTTGCCACTTATTCTCTAACTGTTTAAGTTCTTTTGCTTTTCGTTTTGTCTTTTTTGTTAGTGCTATGGGTATAAGTTCTTCATTTATATTTTCAATCTTCAATTCCAATCCTCTAAAGAACTTATTCGATTCTTTAGAAATAGAGTAATGCTTTTCCGAATTTTCGCCAGAATGTACAAGTTAAAGCATCCAATCATCAATGTTTCCAAGGTATTCAGCGAGCCAAATTGTAGATGTTTTGTAGAAGGGCTCGAGCTGTATCATGCCCTGTCCTCCGTTGTTTCTTGGTACATAAAGCCTATCGACATCTGATTTTGGATGTGGCATTCTGTTACACTTTAATTATTTCCTAATCTTTGTATCTTTATCCTCATTCATATTCCATTTAATAACAGTAAAACTATAAGTAATAACTGTAAAGTTAGAGTTTTTCTTACTCATACATCTGATTATATGATAGCTCCTACGTTTTAATGTGGTAGAGCACTGTTGTTGATGACATTTCATATTCACACACACACACACACACACACACACACACATATATATATATATATATATATATAAGCTGTGTTTGCTCCGGCAACATGGCCAGAGAGTTATGTCTCAGAAGCTCTGTGCCACACTGATGAGCCCACAAAGCGCGAAACAGTACTGTCTGCAGATTGAGTATATAGGTATTGAAAAACACATAAGTTGACGCAAAAAGATATTATCAATGATCTTAATTAAAATTTCAAATCCCTTTGGCTACGCACAACATCAAAGAAAAATGTTATAACAACATGAAACAATATTAATATAATTGAAAGACTGATCTAAAACAGGACCCAGATGGTCAACAGAAATAGTTTCGAGTCAAACAGGAGTGAACTTTTCCACTAAACATCAAGCAAGAGTACTTTACCGTTGCCTTGGCACTTATTTGATCCATATCAGCGTGTTGAAATCTTGCTTCTAAGTTCTCTGGGAGAGAACCTAGGTCTGATGGAAATCCGCTGGTGTTGTTATTTGCAAGACCAGCGGCCCCTGTCATGGTGGAATATTGTGTAATAGATGCAGTGATACTTTGATTTTCTTCTGATAACCTTCCGATACGTGTTCTAGCCTATGAAATAACAAGACGCACTTACTTGAGACTTATGGTTACGTATCTATTACAGTATGGAGCATTGATTCTCCTTTCTATAAACAAATATTCTAAACGAGGTTCAAACCCTCATATCCCGCACTGCTGCATACATAAATATCTCATTCCCAACCCCCTATTTTTTTGTTCAACCTCTTGTTGTTCGTAAAGCCATTTTTTCATACTCGCCTATATGTCAGCTAATCCTTCGTCTATTTTAGAGTTGTCTCTTTACCCACGACCAATGTGCTATTAGTTCCTTGCTAAAGATTAGCAGATTCTCAAGGTTCTTTTAACTGTAGCTGTCATACGAATTCAAAAACCTCAGTGAGATATTTTATGTTCCTTTTCTGTTATTTACATTAATTTAGCTATTGTTTACTTTATTCAAATTTACTCGACACAGTTAAAAAACACGTGTATAATATCTTTAAAAAAACACTTTACAAACTCAATAAATTCCTCGCGAAAGAAGTCTGAAGATACGAAAAGTTCTCTTACAAACGTTTATGGTATCTACATGGTCAATGCAGCCCCTCTACTTCAAGAAAAATCTACTATTCAGCCTGGTGGTGTTGCCAGCCCGGTGGTGTTGCTGTTTGTAGTTCACACAGCGAGAGAATTTAAGATTATGGCTAATTAATGTGGCTGCAGGTAAGGCAGGTTGCCTCAACCACACCACCTTACGTGCAATGGTTTTATTGGGTCTACCTTGGTGTCTTGGTGTCCACTTAGGTTTCTATGGGGCATTTATGTAGTCAGAAATAGCAATGAGAAATTGATATTGGTTTAAAGTCACTTACACCTGAAAGAGAGATGGAGTGCATCTTTCTAAACAGCTATTTTTCATGTTGATTGAAACGTTTTCAGTCTTGTGGCCATTCAATTTTTTGGCACCCTTATTTTCTATCGACACTATCTATCTATCTATCTATCTATCTATCTATCTATCTATCTATCTATCTATCTATCTATCTATCTATCTATCTATCTATCTATCTATCTATCTATCTATCTATCTATCTATCTATCTATCTATCTATCTATCTATCTTAGTTTTGGTAGCAGGCATGATCGGCAATTTATTGACAAACGTTATTTTGGTCGAGTCAACGTAACTGATATGAATTCGTTAAAATAATTAGCCTATCGCTCACGAGTGGACTGTAGTTTTTCAATGAATATTCACACGATTAGCCGGCCTGGGTGTGATGTATTGAATTAATGAAAAAAAGGTCTTCCAATAAGTAAATTTTTATATGGGTTCTAAACATAATCAAAACAAAAACTAAATCTGCCGTCAAACATTAATTTATATTGACCTTGTTTACAGAAAAACTAATAACGTTCCCTCCCATCACATAGGATGTCAAAGTTGCACAGCAATTGTTAATATGCCGTATATTAACAAGGCTGCTAGTTGTTCTGCGTCTTACATGTTGGAACTAAAATAAAGACATTTAGATCGCAATATAACAAAACATAATAAAAATTGACATGAGAAATTACATAGTGATCTTATTAATTCTTAATACGCTTTTTATACTTGGGAAAATAAAATCGTACGAGTATTGCAAGGCATATCAGAGTGTGACAGCATTCTTTGGGGTATTCATAAAACATGTTATTTCTACACTACGTCCGGAGAATAACCATTTCCTTAGTCTACAAGTGGTATTACCTTTTACTCTTTCTTTACATTAATGAGTCTCTTTGCCTTCAACCAAACTGTCTGAATTCTGTCGTCAGCAGCACAATTATTCTCTAAAACTCATTTCAATATTGTTTTCGGGGATATTACCCTACAGTCGCAAGGAAACTTTTGCATTCTATAAAATTGATAAATATGTGCACCTTACTGGGCTCAGGCTAGTCCAATAAGTACCATAACCACATTCTTCAGTAACTCAGCTATCGGCGTTCATATTGTGGGTGATTTCATTTCAATCCAAGTTGCTGGGTGGGGTGTCCAAAACAAAGTCCCTGTAAAGGGCACCGTCTGAGCCACAGTTACTGGGGAAAAATGACGTTAAAACTAAATATGTCCAAAGGTAGGGACCCATAGAAAAACGGTGCACTTAAGTGGTGCGAAATGACCTGATTAAGAACGAAGCACCTATGTGTAGGTGGCTGCGCATGTTGTCATAACAGCCATGGGCACCCGTTCGAGCTTGTCACCAACAAATTTTTGAATTCTCTGCTATTCCAACTCAATTTCCAAAATATATTATTTTCACAAATTTTACATACTTTGAAATCTTAGCTCACATAAACTGAGGTTCAACGAGAAGTTGCAGCAGATGTTTAATTTTAGAGGAACCAACTACTGCAGGTAAATATAGCAATGTGTTTTCCTTGCAAACATATGACGATTTTGTCACTTATTGTTATGAACAATGTCACGAATGTACAGTATGACGTAATAGACATTTATGCGAAAACTCACGAACATTCCGTTGAACTTTTGATGACATTATATACAAAATGAACAACCATCAGAGATTTCACTTATTCATCTAGAAAAATGCTTACTCTTCTAGAACGTTCCCTAAACTATTGTTTATATTATGCTGTCTAAGGCTTAGGAAATCACATTTCAGTAGGCTTTGTGAATAGAATTTTCAAGAATTTCTATTGGGAGATTTACGAGATATGTATGAGATATTTCAAATGAAGAATTATATAACAGGTTTATTGAAGAGAATTTGAGGAAAGGGCAAAGGAGTTTTCATCCATCATTACAATTATAATAAGAAGTTTCTATATCAGTGGATATGCACAAATCGATTCGGGAAAAAAACCCGACAAAATCGTCTTGCCAGAAATCACCTGGTGTAAACTAACGATCGTATCACTAAAAAGACATCTGCCGAAAAACATTCGAAGGTTGTTGGTATTTTAAGAAACTCCAATTTCCTATTAAAAATTAAAATGTCGTGAAATCATTATTATTCTCAACAAAATCGCAAGCATACTTGATTAGCAGAGACTGGAAGATATCTTCTTGTTTAAAGCTGAAAGCCGTCATAAGATTTATCATTAAATGCTACTGTATTTAAGCAGGCGGAAGAATTCATAGCAAGAAAAAAGGATGCACTTAAAAAGTACCTTTAAACCGACTCCATCTCTTAACAAGATTATTTCCGAGTTTACTCATATTAATATAAATCAGGCATAGAGGCCGCTCGCTGTCTACGATTGGCGCCAAAAATACACTTTCTCGCGTTTTTATCTGCATCTGGAACAAATTAGCTAACCAATGCTTTGGACGCCTTCCACTTTGTGTTACAGTTTGCACTTGCTACAAAAATACTGTTAAATGTACTCCTCCATACTATCAACAAGTGTTACATATAAGCCAGCATTGAGTTCACCTTAACATTGGAAGTTTTGATAAACGGAGGCTGTAATGGCGCATTCAAAATGCTTCAGTTGTTGCATGTAATAAAGAACAAGTGTATTTTGAAAATCAGTGCAGTTCCATTTCTGCCCTTCATTGTTACAGAAAGAAGAGGACATTTTCATGAATAGCATTTAATATTTTCCTTTTGAAGTGGAAATGAAATTGTAATTCTGTATCTCAAAAGTGTTGACCTTATATACTCGGTAAAACCCATCGATACGGGGCCTAAGAGTAAAACAATTTACCCGGGGTACGTTTCGAGGGATACTTCTCCCTTCATCAGGCTACCAAAGTGACTAAGTACAGCTCTTTTATAGAAAATGTTTAAAAACTCACCTGGTTAATTTCACTTTTAGTATTTGCTAAATTTTTCTTTACTTGTTCTAATTCCTCTTTTCCATTCTGCACCTGCATACGTAAAAAAAATCTAGGTTGGTTAAAAGCTGACAATGTGATAATTACGTTCTACTTAGGGATGACAAATTGTAAACATAGCACTACCTGTCACATTGTAATTCTGTACATGTTGTGATAGAGCCTATGTCTATCCAAGTAAAAGGTGGTGGGAATGATTTATTCACACCTACAGCTTATAACACTAAGCATGTTTACAAAATTCGGATTTCCAAATTACATACATTCTGAACACCAAAGATTCAAATGGTTACTATTATTAAAATTGTACCAACAAAAATAAAGCTAAGTAAGGCAAAGGTTTAGGAAGAAAAGACATTGAAGCAAAACAGGCATTCGCATGTAAAGGCAGTGTATTACAGCGGTTGGTTAAACTGGCAAGGCGAACTAAAACTCAATACTTCATTGCTGAGTCTAGATTCTACTGCGTGTAAATCTTTCAAATTTTAGCTACTAATGAATGCTGAGAAGTCTATAACACCAAAACAACTTGTGTAACAACATGCGTCATATCTAGTGCTGTTCTGTCTGAATACCATGGCGAATTTTAGATTATGTTCCTTAATACGAAGTCGTAAATGACGTATTGTCTCACCTGGGTGGATATTGTAATATATATATATATATATATATAACCTTAGGCATATGTGTAGAAATACTTGTGTACAGACTATATAATGAATTCTCAAGGCTAAGCACGTGAAAAAAAAATACCTAGAGAAGTATCACAATAGATTTGCGTGGCACAAACGGTGATAAAATTCAAGTTTTATTTCCGAAATAAACCCAGATAAAAAAACTACTTTCTATGTATACCCAAAACCTGCATATGTTCAAAAAGCCTCTATTCCCTAATATGTATATTAATTTACTTATTTATTTATTGATATTTTAACAGGCTATTCTAAATCAGTATAAAATATTTAATATAAATATATATATACTGATATCAACGAGAGACCTGTATTAACAGAAAATTGAACCCCCCCACCCCCACCCACCCCGATAGATAGATAGATAGATAGATAGATAGGCCAGAGTGTGTGTGGGTGGGGGAGGGAGGGAAAGAGAGAGAGAGAGAGAGAGAGAGAGAGAGAGAGAGAGAGAGAGAGAGAGAGAGAAAACACAAACAGAGAGAAATACTGACATACTTGCTGTTCCAATCTTGATTCTTCTGTCCGTAAAGTATTTAATTCTTTCCTTGCCAATGCTAATTCCTCTTCTTGGTTCTGCAGAAAAGTAGCCAGTGCATAAAAATAAAAAATTGTCCAGGAAATGCATCATCAAAAGTATTTTAATAAACACATGTAATATCATTCCAACACAGAGAAGAAATTTGTCGCTACAGTTAACCAAATCCAACAACAACATTCAGCGTTATTTGCCTCTGGATACAGGGTGCTCATTCAAAAACACATGATTTAATGCCTGCTTTTATTACTTGGTATAAACAAATATCCTAGTTGCACAGCCTTTACAAAGAAAGGTGACTAACTAACGAAGAAACTCTAGAGAGCATTGTTAGCTCATAACCCCGATGATATGTGGTCCCCTGCTAAATTTGTACTTGTTTACATAGGTTACTTGGGAGTGGTATTTAGCCAGCTCTGTTATTAAGTAGAACCACATGACACCACTAAAAAAAACAAATTAAGAAAAAAATCTGTTGTAAAAATGGTCAATAACTTCTTTGTGTACAAAAATAGTTTTAAAAACCCCAATAAAACAAAAAATGAAATACTGTTATTATCTTAAAATCATGAACAAACAGCCTTCTAATCACTACATCATGGGAGTGCTTAAAATAACTGGTTTTATGTGTTTCAATGATGCAACACCAGGTATGAAATTTCAAGGTATCGATGTGCAGCTTTTAGTACGTCGGGAGACAAGACACAAGCCTGCACGAGGCGTCTCCTGCTAATTTGTTTCGACAGTGAACCGATCGTGTCAGAACACTCAGCATGGACAGGTATGAGCTGCCTTCGCTTCTTCTCCATCAACCTTGTGGGATACTCAACTGTCAAGTCAGTGGTAAAGACACGACGAAGATGATGATTAATACGTTCTTTACACTCAATTTTACCCACTACTACTTTTCTTTACACTTTACAGTATAAATGTGAAAACTTGTGTACCGAGTAAAAAGTCAAAATGAACACAGTGAATTATTTCTAAAGGAAAAAAAACCAAAGGTTAAACAAATTCAAAATATCGCTGATGCATAATACAGGAATGAGATCGCCGTCAACAAAGAATCTGCTTAAGGGGCCACTGTGTTCACCTACCTTGGGGCAATATTTACAAACAAAGATGAGTAAAAGAAATCGAAAGAAGAGACGGGAGAGCGAAAAATGCAACAATGGACCTGGAGCTGGAGCTTGAATATCTCTCTTAAAACAAAATGAGGCTACTTAATCCTCTCGTGTTCTTCATAGCAACATATATGGATCAGAATGCTGAATTTTCAAGGCATTGGGCAGAAAACGATAAGGTCTGAGCTGTTTTGCCACTGTCAAATTCTTCGAATTTGTTGGACGGAGAAGAAAACAAATGAGTAACGTTTACAAAAGATCAACTGCCAAAGTCGACTGTTAAAGTCAATCTACCCTTTCCAGGTCATGGAGTGCGACAAGGCAGAGTAAGAAAAACTCTTCTTCTTAGCGTGATAACTAATAAAACAGGCAGGGTCAGACCAAAGATCCGGGTGAGTGCTCACATCAAAGACAGAGCTTTCGGAGTCTTTCAAGGCTAAATGAACACCAACTACCTGGTATAGAAAAGACTGATTTTTGCGCAAAAGTTCCACCTTGAACTAAGCCTAAGCCATCTGAAGAGCAAAGCGAGCCAGCAGGGGAAAAAATCCCAAACAACCTACACGCTTAACCATGCAATTATCCCCAATAATTTTTTTAAAGTAGAAAACTTTACAATGTGTAGTTGATGCAAGATATAAAAAGGTAATTTAAACACGGGAAAAATTAATTTAAAAAAGTCATTTCTTTCTACGGTGCAAATCCTACACACATAAGCAAATTCGCACATAAATTTAGAAAATAAAAGTATAAGTACAAATTGCAATGTTGGGAATACACTTTTTCTTAAAAGGAAATTTTAAAAGTGTATCTTCATAATAATGGCTACAAAGAAGTGAATGTTTGAATGTTATGTCACATGTACTCTGGGTTTTTTTACTCGGAGATAGAGACAGAAAGTGACAGAGATAGAGAAACAGAAAGACAGACACAAAGTGACAGAGACGGACAGAGAGTGAGACAGAGGGAGGCAGAGGGAGCTTGACCGAGAGAGAGAGAGAGAGAGAGAGAGAGAGAGAGAGAGAGAGAGAGAGAGAGAGAGAGAGAGAGAGAGAGAGAGAGAGAGAGAGAGAGTCGTGGTTTATGTACACAAAAAAATAAAAATAAAACCGTACACTCAAAAATACGTTGAATACAATGAAAAAGAAAAATGGTTACCTTTGTTGATGATTCCTGCGATGCCATTTGCGTTCTTATCACTGAAATCTAGAGAGAAAATGGGCAAAATGCTACAAACAGCAGATAGTCATGTGGAAGTTATGGCTACTAGTCAACAAAAACAGATTTAAAACTTCGCTACAGTTGTATTCACGGTACTTTGCTTGATGCTCAAAACATACAAACTTACAATTGACCCGTCTAATCAATTAAGAAAATTATAGACAAGAAAAGCAGGTATGAAGTGATAAAATAAATATTATTTTCAATTCTCTTTCATTTCTATCAACCAAACCACGCACACACACACACACATATATAAATATATATATATATATATAATATGTAGAGAAAGAGAGAGAGAGAGAGAGAGAGAGAGACAGACAGACAGACAGACAGACAGACAGAGAGAGTTGTCTTACAGTCTTATATACAAAAGAGCTCCGGTCTTGCAAAGAAGCTTTAGTTACACCAAGTATCAACCTTATCCTGAAACCATTTCTACCAAAAGGAGCATTGAAACAAAACTGTCAATGTTACGCGAAGCACTTTTAATCATACACACACCCATCTCACGTGGTATTACCGTGGATTATTCTATTCAAGTCATACCGGTAAAAAGTAAAGGTTATATTCCAAGAGCAGCAACATTGTCAACACGAGTGACGTAGTCCGTTAAGTATGAAAAAACCCAACCCATTACATGTTTTAATCATTAAAGTCTGAACGAAGAATATACATTAGCGTCTACCTTTTCTATACTGAATTCAACCTTTGGTTAGTTTTTGCAATGCCTCACAAATTTACGCCGAGAAACTAACGTTCGTTCATGGCAAACTCTGCATCACCAGGTTTTTGCACAACTAAAAAATACAGTGTATATTCCCAGTGAATAAAGGTTCAATAATGGGAACTCTGAAGTCGTGGCCTTGAAAGTCTACATTAAAATATTTGTTTTACTGATGGTACTTTTACAAACAAAACAGATGTAAACAACAATCTTACAGCTTGTTTTTGGTCCTGACATTTCTGTTTAACATCTGATATAACTTCTTCATATTTGGTTTTCTACAATACAAAATGCATATTATCAGTAAAGTAAATGTTGGTTCAGCCCCAAAATGTAGACACAACAGAATAGATGTACAAATGAATATGAATAGTCTTACCATTTATGGCATGATAATCTGACTGTTATTGTGACTCTGTGTTGCAGAGTGCTTCAGTGGAATGATGTCATCGATTATAGCATTGTTTCATATCCTGTGTTGGCTGGTTTTTTTCCGAATTCATACACGGCGCATTACCAATATTTTTTCCACTGCATAGCCAAAAAATAATTTATCAAAATCTATTTGGCGTGCTTATTAAATGGCGAAACTAAGGTTAAAAACTACAAAAAATATGAACACTATGCTTGTGGTGTTATACAGTGCTGATTTAAGAGGGTTTTATAATTTACAAATTATTCTTATCGGGAAAAAACAATAGTAAATCCCTTTTTAAAGATCAAGAGACGCAGCTTTGTGGCACACTTTCTGGCTCATGATTGTACCCCTTCTTGGCGGCATATTCCCAAACATTCTGCATATGTCCCAAACGTTTTGCATATGTCCCAAACGTTCTGCATATGTCCCAAACGTTCTGCATATGCCCCAAACGTTCTGTATATGCCACAATGAATTCTTCTACCGACGTAACCATGTCTACGTTCATATTCTTTGTTCTTGTTCAAATTCACCTTCCTATTTTTCTTCTTCTTCTTTTTCCTCCTCTTCTCCTTCTTCTTCTTATTATCGTCACCACCATCATCATCATCATCATCATCATCATCATCAATACTCTTGTTATCATTATTATTGTAATAGTTGAATCAATTGAACCTGGTTACATTTGTCCACGAAGCAAAGAACGCAACAGAGTCATGTTGGTAAAATTACTTGACAGTGAATCAACGGCTCCAGGATTTGAGTTCGCTGGAATTACTTTTATTTGATTTTAGTAAAATCATTAAAATACGATAAACCACGTTTAAAAAAAATAATAATAATCTTTCGAACTTTTTAGAATCTGAGTATCTGTCTGCTCTTTACTTGCTGCATTTTTCCTTTGTTCATGTTGTTTCATTTTGCTGGGAAAACACGTCAGCACAGGAAAAAAGGCATCTTGAAAATTTCGACTCTCCAAATCTCGACTGTCAAAAATCCGATTCACAATTTCGACTCTTTTTACTCTCCTTCTGATGCTTTTTTGTAAGCCTTGTGGGTTTTTTATATCCTGATACGTGTTTATCTTTTAAACATACCTGCTTGTCAATGTCATCTAATTTGTTCTGTGCTTCCTTCTTCTTCTTCTGGAGCTCCTGAATGGTTTTATTTGCTTTCTCGATTTCATCTTGTAAATCCTAAAACAAGAAATTGCCAACAAGTGTAATTTATTTCATTTTTTATACGGTGTTAGGATTAGATATCAACGAAAGCCGAGCTGATAAGGAAGACAGTCAACAGGGAGATTTGGCGCGCCATGGTCGTCGACGTCTGTTCCAGACCTGACACTTGAAGAAGAAGAAGAAGAAGAAGAAGAAGAAGAAGAAGAAGAAGAAGAAGTTAGGATTAGTTGAAAATAAAAGTGAAATTGTACAAACATTATTCAAGGAAGTAAAAAACAACAACATTTGACAATCAGAGAATCGTATTAAGAAATCAGTTACACACTGAATGTGAAAATGGTAACGAAAACATTCCATCAGTGGTTTTCGACCTTTAGTTGTAAATACATACTAATAGAACTGGAGTTTACACACCTCGATTAGCCCTCTTCACTTCAATTTTCAAACGATAAACAATGCGATTAAAACAATTTCCTTCGAAAGTCGGCGTTTCACATCACGGCAGAATATGGGGTATTTTAAAAAAAACCGACTTAGACCTTGGCCGACAGTACCTCGGAAGTATGTGCTGGGCGTTCTTTTCGTGAGTGGATAGCACGTGGTCTTAATGATTCAGCACGTATAATTTACACATTTCGAATACTATATACATATATACTGGGTGATTTCCACTCGGTAATGGTAATCGCAATACGATAAAATTTAACACCCAGGGAAAACAAGTAGGGTAAGCACCAACATAGGTTATTGCTGTACGACAGGCGGTAATGTTGATCAAGAAACGCTATATGATAAGATCTTACATGCATGGTAAGAAGGTAGAGTAGCCACCACTACAGCTTATCGTTAAGTTAAGCCATAATGATGATCGGCAAAAGTTGTACGGTCAAACAAATAGAAGTAAGATAAAACAAATAGCAGCACGCTAAAACAAATAGCAGTACAATAAGACAAATAGCAGTACAATAAGACAAACAGCTGTACGATAAAAGAAATAGCAGTACGATAAAACAAATAGCAGTACAATAAGAAAAACAGGTGTACGATAAAACAAATAGCAGTACGATAAAACAAATAGCAGTACGATAAAACAAATAGCAGTACGATAAAACAAATAGCAGTACGATAAAACAAATAGCAGTACGATAAAACAAATAGCAGTACAATAAGACAAACGGGAGTACGACAAAACAAATAACAGTACTAAAAAAAAGAATCACCTCTATTTCTGCTTTCCTTTTTCTGTAAGCTTCTTCTGTCTGTTCAATTTCTTGTTGTAATGCTATTTTTTCTCTGGGGTTTGAACAAAATTATAGTAATAATAAAGAAACAATATCTGGATACTAAAACAAAATCCACCAAAAAGACTGCAGGCAAGTAAATTACAAACAACTAAAAGCTAATGACAAAACAGTAGCTACAATGTCAATAATACTCTTATTCACAAATTATTTATAATTATTTATTATTTGCTTTTCCACTAATAATATTTATTACTAGTGGGGGTAAAGGTAAGGGAAAGGAAGGAGGGGCAGAGGAAAACGAGAGGACGAGCGAGAAAAAGTAAGGGGTCCCAAGAGATTAGGTAAAGAAAGTGATTAGAGCATGGGAAACGGAAATGAAATGGAGAGGAATGCGAGGGGAAACGGAAGAGGGAAAGGAAGGGGGAAGATAGGGAGATAGGATGAGAGCAAAGAACCGGGGGCATGAAACAAAAAATACAAATCGGTAAAAAAGGAGAGAAGTGAGGAAATGGAAGACGAAAGAAAATAGCAGGAAGATACAAGAGGGGGGAAGAAGAGTGGTGGCCAATGCGCCATGAAAACGGGTAAAAAATCAACAATGTACGCTTCTTACTGCCAACATTACCGTCCTATTTCTTTTGACGTCAATTGGTAATGAATGTACTGCCATCAATTAAATATAACATCCTATAAAAAGGGGGCGTTAATAGGTGGCGTCTAACAATATTTTTTCTTAATTACCAACGAATGCGGGGATAAAACGGTGAACGAGCTAGAAATGACGCAGTATTGAATACCTAGAAAGAGCGTTAAGTATCGTTGGATACCGAGAAACAACGTTACGTTTCGCGGGATATCTAGAAACAATGATGAGTTTCGCGGAGCACCGAGAAACAACGCTCATTACCCCTGGATACTAAAAACAACGCAAAGTATAGCAGGTCACCAAGATACAACATAAAGTATAGGGGGATAACTAGAAACGACGCAAAGTATCGTGGTATACCTAGAAACAACGTAAAACATCGTGGGATACCCGGAAACAAAGTACAAAGTGCAAAGTGCACAACTATCAATGATCCAATAACGAGTTACAAACCTGCCGAGTTTTTCTATATCTTGATTTATTTTATCTAATTCTTTTATTGCAGAAAAATCGTTTGCTTGTGCTGCTGCAAGTTTAGCACTAAGTGACGACATCGACTCCTAGAACAGTAAAGAGTAACAACGTATCAGTCTCTTCCAAACAAAAGAAATATTCAAGGGCCAAACGAGTATCTGTTTGACCTACTAGACAAAACATTATGAAGGCATTGAAAATTTAAGAATACTAACAGCTGGGAACCTCTTTAAATGGTTTATTTTCACAGCTTAATTTTTCTGTACCAATTAACCAAAAGTTCTAATATTTACGATGCAGTCAGCTGTTGATGACTTTGATTCTCTACCCTATATCACCTCTATCACTCGTGCATTATGCATCCTCCAATAATAAGGAGTGTGTCAGGGGTTATGAACTTTTCGACGTTGACCTTAACGAGGCATCACAAAAACATAAACAGGTCAATTGAATGCCCTGTCAAAATTATAGCATTAGGCTTTCGTGAGATATTTTTTAACGCAATTTATAGACTCAGAAGTACGACGTTGGGCACAAAAAAATGAAGAACCCTCCAGTTGCTACAGTAATTGTGGTCATTTCTGAAGGAAAAGTATGCTCACTAAATTCAATTTTTTAAAAGAAAGAAAAAGGCAAACACATTCGCGCTGATGCAAGTCAATAGCAGGGACGATCAGAGGGAAAGAGCATATGATCAACTTACAATGTACGTCTCTACAATAATGGCATTGGTAAGTCAAATGGTCCTCTATTTTTGGTGAGTGGAAGTGATGTCACTCGAGAAAGAGCCAACCATTTTCTAATATAGACATAGAGCCTTTGTTAAATTAGTTTCATTAGTGGGAAGGGAACTTTACATTTATATATCTATGTGGTGAACGACAAAAAAATCAACAAAGCTTAGTTTTAAAATGTCAGTTTCATTTTTTCACAATCGTCAGCTTTGATTAGCTTAGAGGACCTATGGAGAGTTTTATTTTTTCTGTGTTTTTGTTGGATTGTTTTAGCTTGGCTCTCTTGCTGTTTGGCTCTCTTACTGTTTAACTCTCTTTGCAAATTTAGTCAATAGCTCGCTATTTGTTCTCTGTACCATAGAAACACAGAACAAATAGCGAACCACTGACTAAATACCATGGAAGAAATCGACCTCATCATTGATGTGATTTGGAATCTGGTTCGTCGTCTATTTGGATAATCTTTCTAGAAGTGGTGCTCTCCCCGGTGGTAATTGAAGGTTTATTGTTTCTGGTCTCTTTCCAAACCGATCTGCCTCGCTTGAGGGTTGCTGACGCTTTTCAGTGCCGTCGTTGCTTGTATGTATAGGCAGCACCCAGGAGTAATCCTGGGAAACCTCGTGTTGTAGGATAACAAGTGAAGGCTCTGTCTCACCAATCAAAAACCAACCAGGAAATGTGCATCTTCGACGTCCCTGTAGATGGGAGAGATATTCCCGGTGCAACCTACCCACTTGGACACAGATGCATACTGCGGGGGCGCTGCTGTGGGGTTTGGATATTCACTTGTTCGGCGATGCGGTGAGGTTGGTTTCCAGTTCCATGAGGCCAGATCGAGCTCACCGGGGTGGTCTTCCAGTCTGCCTCTAGCAGCTTCCACAACAACACCAACAATAACAACATTAACTTACATCATTAGCTCGTAACGACGGAGGAATCATCTCTGGCGATAAACTGGACGGCGGATCACGACCAGCTTTCTGCAAAAAATTAAAAGACAAAAAGCAATTAGATTTTTAATAATTAAAACCATACTAAAAACAATCACGAAAGGAAGGGGAATCCAAATGAGGATTCTACAGATATTCTGGAGTGCGATAAAGGAACTTGCGAAAGGAAAACTGCAAATTCGATCACCATTAAAACCCACATCATCGTAATATACGATCAGGCACGATCCTTAAAATCCTTTCTCCTAAAATTTATCTTCTATAAAAAATTTGCTGCCTGCTTCATGCGCTCTTGTTAGAAAATAAAGTCTTCTTTCTTTAAAAAACCCTGTTATCCTAAAGCAAAGCAATAAAAAAGAAACGTTTTCGAGGTTGTAAAAAATAGTCTGTTCCTCGAACTTGTGCTTGCACTTTGTCTTAAGTGACTATTTCCGTTGAATAACTGGAGTGGCTGATGTGAAAAGAAACAGTAAAGCAAAGCGACTCAGATTGGCCGAACATGTCCAGCTAAAAACCCCTTGGATTACGCTTAGATTTAGGAGGGGCTGGATAAGGATTAGTACTTAGTTTAGATGCTGGTGGTAGACCTAATAGCATAGAATCTTGCAAGAACCTCTGTCTTAATGCGGAAAATGCTAAATAAATAAACGGATAGTTAATCTTGTTGCTGTTGTTGTTTCTATTGTCGTTTCTGTTGTTATTGTTGTTGTTGTTGATGATGATGATGATGATGATTATGATGATGATGATAATGATGATACTTATCCTGTGTGCTTTCACAAATAAGAAATAACATTCTAGTTCTTAAGGTCTCAGTTCGGTGGCTCTATCCAACAAGACAGGAGCAACAGACTGTGTACAGGTTTCTTTTTTCCTCTCCTATAAATCACTTTTTTCTGGTTCGTATTTCAATGTTACCACTTAGCAGAAGCAACATAAACATATTTCTCCCATCGTCAGCCTGACGATGGGAGAAGTATCTCTCGATACGTAGCTCGAAAAAAGCCTACAAATCACGACATGATGAAGCTCTTACATCTATAGCTTTCTCTGAGTCCATAAAGTTCTGAATTTTCAAGATTATTAGAGAAACATATAGCAATATTCTTCAGTAAAGAAGGCTGACGATGGAAGAAGTATCTTTTGAAACGTAGCACCGAAAAAGCTCACGACTCATGACATGATAAAGCTCTTACATCTATGGCTTCCTCTCAGTCCAAAAAGTTCAGAATTTTCAAGATAAATATGGACCTCAAAATTATGTTTGCGCAGTTATCTACAAGCAATGCTGCACACAAAACTGTTTTGTTTAACTTCGTTGTTGTAAAAACCGAAGGGGATACTATTACTAAATCGATCCGGAAAAAATAAATCTTGGCTTGTGCAAAAAAAACAAAACAGTATAATATACAAAAANGCTCGAAAAAGCCTACGACTCACGACATGATGAAGCTCTTACATCTATAGCTTTCTCTGAGTCCATAAAGTTCTGAATTTTCAAGATTATTAGAGAAACATATAGCAATGATATTCTTCAGTAAAGTATTCTGACGATGGAAGAAGTATCTCTCGAAACGTAGCCCAGAAAAAGCTTATGACTCACGACATGATAAAGCTCTTACATCTATTGCTTCCTCTGAGTCCATAAAGTTCAGAATTTTCAAGATTATTAGAGTAACATATGGCATTGATATTCTTCAGTAAAGTAGGCTGACGATGGAGGAAGTATCTCTCGAAACGTAGCACCGAAAAAGCTCATGACTCATGACATGATAAAGCTCTTACATCTATGGCTTACTCTCAGTCCAAAAAGTTCAGAATTTTCAAGATAAATATGGACCTCAAAATTATGTTTGCGCAGTTATCTACAAGCAATGCTGCACACAAAACTGTTTTGTTTAACTTCGTTGTTGTAAAAACCGAAGGGGATACTATTACTAAATCGATCCGGAAAAAATAAATCTTGGCTTGTGCAAAAAAAACAAAACAGCATAATATACAAAAAAAACACCAGTACTCTCAGCGCACTCGTACATGAGAATATCAGAATGTTTGCAAGAAATACAATGGGGTCCTCACTTGGGAGTATCGAACCCGGAACCTTTTGGCCACTACACTGCCGTTATAAACAGAAAAACACGGTAACTTTAAGCTACTTCAAGAGTATGATTAAACGAAAGACATACAACTTACAAAAGTTCAGCTTACCTTCTGACCGATTAAATACAATGCTAAAGCAAATTGTTCAGCGTTTAATTTTCCAGAATTGTTAATATCACAAAGTCCCCTAGTGCAAAGGAAGAGTAGTATCATTACTTACTTATCAATGGCTATATTGCACAGCCGCCAAATACTTTTTTTAAAATGACCGTGGGCTAAAAAAGAAGTCTAAAAAAGTTCATAACTGAATACTTTTTATATAAAGTTTTGGTCTATTTGGTAATAACAAATTGTGAACATTGTCGGGGGGAAAAGTAGAATCATTGTGTAAGAATACCGTATCTCTTCTGGCAAGAAAATACTGCTACAATCATATATTGATGGTGAAGCCAAAAAATGGGGCATCCCAATACCTATAATCTTTACATTTAATATCCTAATCTCTATATATTATGCTTGGGCACTCATAGAATCGGCATTTTAACATCAGTCACAACAAAACGTCATATAGATAGACGTCATCTATCTATCTATCTATCTATCTATCTATCTATCTATCTATCTATCTATCTATCTATCTATCTATCCATCCATCTATCTATCTATC
>RDPX01000196.1:978078-988655 GCA_003991215.1 Morbakka virulenta | reverse complement strand
AGGATAAAGAAACGAATAATACTTCTAACATAAAAACAGGGCAATTCACGAACATTAACTTACTTTTTCGTACTGTAGGGACAGGCACAAATAAAAAGACTAATCATGAACATCGATTAGAAATTTCAATGTGACATACACAGGAAGTATACAAAACAGAAAAAAAGAAATTTCTTTAATAAACAAGCATCCCCAGAACGTCACGAACATTAAATACATTTTTAACAACACAAAGAAAAGGAATGGTTTAGTTTCAAATGATCTGCTTTACATATTCAATGATCTTCTTAGTAATGTGCTGTACTATTTAAAACTATCTTTTGTATCTCATATAAGGAGGGGATTCCTGGGATTTTCTCTAACAACTCTTTTGTTCCCTATTTTATCATGCCTAGTGCACCTACCACAACTGGTATTGTGGTCGTTTTGAGGTGCCACATTGTTTCGATCTCTATCTCCAAATCTTTGTATTTGGAGAGTTTCTCAAACACTTTGGCAGATACATTTCTATCTGACGGGACACTCATGTCAATCAGGAGACAAGTATTGTCTTTCTTGTCTTTGATGACAATGTCGGGCAGAGTTGCATACTTTTCTACTTTTCTACCTCAGACTGGTATCTTCCCAAGGGATGCATCCCTTGTTTCTGGATAGTGGATTGAATATTTTCACAACTCAAACTTCTTCTTTATTTCTGAACGTTTGATTTTATCATTTTTGAGTACTCTAAAATGCTAATAAGCTTCTTCATCTTGCAAAGATTCTATTTTCTGGCCTTCCGCTAGGCCTAATCGCCATCAAACAATTCTTTCCTCTTCATCTCCACCATGGACAATTTTTCAACATCGAACATCATCCCAACGTCAGTACTAAATATCCGTACTGTGTGCACCAAGGAATCCAGTTGATTCTTGTCTTTTCCATGTAGCTTTAAATAATCCATGAAAAGAAGAAGTATCAGTTTAGCCTTATCCTTCTCCAGTGAATATCCTTCCGAATATCCAGTGATAGACTGTCCCCTTAAAAGATCCCTCTTCTTTTCTGTACATCTGCTAATATTTCTCCTTCTGATGTTAACTCTTACACTCCAATGTAGCATTCATAATCTAACAGATGTGTAACATTTCCAGAGACACTGCCTGATCCAAGACTGCTCAACTTGGCCATGTACCATTTGTAATCAATCCAGGCACTACACATCTTTGCCATTCTTCTTTTCCAATCCCTCAACACCATCTTATCGATCACCAACTGATCTTCCATTCCCTTACTCTTTCTGTGGCAAATTTTCTGTTCTTCAGGCATCAATTGTTTCTCTTGTAGTGGTTGGTAAATCTCCTCAGTAATTATTCCGGTTAAAAGTTTCCACATAAGGGGTAAACAAGTGGTCGGATAGTGTTTTCTGCAAGAATAATTAATTACTAAATCAATTCAGATTGATCCTCATAGGTATTGCAGTCAGAAACTTACTTTGTGGAGTGTTCCTTCTGTTAATCCTGATCTTTTCAAGAATGTTGCTGCCTGAGATGCACCAATTGTAGCAGTTCCAGAGGGGTTCACCTGCAGGAAAATATTTCAAAAATTGTTTTTAGAATGTATAGTGATATTATTTCAGGTTGCCATGCCTTCAAAATACTAGAAGCATTAACTGCTGTCTGAGCAGTTTGGATTTAAGATTTTCCCCTGAAAAATGCAAATGGCAGTTATTCTGATAAGAAAAAATGGGATTCCTACCTAATACACGCCTAGTGGTGTAATGATCCTTTCACAGAATGCTTGTTTCTTGGGAGGTGATTCCCATTGATGGTATTATTCTTGGAATTATTCCAAGATTGTTTAAAATATATACTGATTATAGTAAATGAATGCTGACACAACGAACATAAACTTTGGAAATGAAATTGGCGAATTTTGCTACCAATATCTTTGCGAATCCACACGGATGCTTATGCACTTTGTGTTCTTCTGGTCCTTAAAAAAGAGATGAAAAATTACTTGTTCTATACAGTGGCATGACTCACTATCAATCAAGTGTAAACTTGCATATGCAAGTATAAATATCTGAGTTGAATTTCATAATTTCAAAACAATTCTCTCACTAATTTATGAACAAAATCAAAGCTCAAGAGAATGGAACTACAATAGTTATGTTACTTCTGAAAGCAAAGCTGGAGCAAAGCCACAAGTGTGCCTACAATGGGCTACATGCAGCCTGTTGGCCACGTGTTTGACATGCCTGCTTTAGAGGGTCTTTGTTGTGGCAATGTGGGATTTTTTAGCCAAATGCCCTTCCTGATCCCAACCAATGGCTTTTTCTTTAGGAACTGCATACAGCCAAGAAATCCCTCACTGCCACAACAAAACCCTCTGAAGAGCTCTGTCTAAGCCAAGTTGCTAGGGAAAATGAGATTAAAAAATTAATAAATAATAAACAAATAAATAAATAAATAAAAAGAGATAAAACCTGATAGATTAAAATAAAAAACTGACAAAGTAGAATTAAAAAGTAATATATTAAAAATAGATTGTTAAATATTGTTCATTAATCTCAGAATCAAACACTAAATTTGCTGTACTGACAAATAAATATGGGTAAGAAACAAACATAACTTTCACACTTAAACTCAGTTTAAGTCCGAAAGAAATAATTCACTTAGATGTAGAAAAATACCAGAAATACAAGCTGTGCAAAGGCTCTCTAACTGCCAAATAAAGGAACATTTTGCTATAACACAGACCAGGCTACATCAACTCATATCTATTGTTCATGAACTCCAAAAGTATTTATATTTCCTTCATACATTTGCATTTCCTTCAAACCTTGTTGATAGCTACCATGAGAAGGTTTGAGGCATAGTTTTATGATTGGATGCCCTTCCTAATACCAATACTTTTATTTGTGATCCACACTTAGTGGGTATCAAACAAGATCAATAGTCCCCACTAAAACACGTCAGTATCAGCTTTTATGGCACCCAACACTCACCCAGCCCACTCTTTAAAATAGGCATCTGTATGCACTTTATAGAGGTACCTCTTGACCACAGCATACCCCTCACACACCCAATGTGTAGGCTGCCAGTTCATCTAGGACAGATTATTGAGTATTTACAGCTAACCTCCATATCTAGAGGCAGTTACCCTAACTCCCACCTGGGGGCCCACTGGATGGGAGATGGTTGTTTCACATCACAATGCTAGCGGTTCCACCATGAAAAAAAGTCTAAATTTCCTTCATACACTTTCAATAATTGATGGTGATATCATCACACCATGCCATTTGATACTGCACCTGCCGGCACAGTTTTAAGCATCAAAAATGGTATTGAATGCAAAAGAAATAATTTATGATCAAAACTAATATATTGATAAATACTCCCAACTAAAGAATAAAAAAGATCAGAACTTGAGAGGGCAAGAGTAAAAAGACACTCACTACATATATCATTTAGAAGGGAAGAAACTGTAGATCTGATAGATGTTCTGAAGAAATGACTTACAAAAAAACATGTTAAAAGGAAAATTCCACTCCAAAGATCTCAAAAAATAAATTAATTAATATCAGGACACAGCAGTAAAAAGAATACAATATAATTAATTTAATTTTATGATTAACAAATTCATTCAATTCTTTTTGATTCCTACTTAATAGTGGATATAAACATACCTGGTTATAATAAGCTAGAAATGTACTGTAATTTGACCCTGATATCTGAAATTCAAAAAGGATAAATGTTAATGAATATATCATAAAAATAAATGTTTTCAGTTTGCTCTCATTATTAATTCAGTGTGAACTGTTAAGTTATGACAATGATGATTATGAAAATAATGCAATTTACTGTATATATGCAACCTAGTAGTTTTATATTGAATGTATCTGGTTTTCACGGACCAATTGATGGATGACACAAGACTGTCCCTGGAGGAAATGACAATGGCTTTAAATAACAGTTATGTCTTGTAAAAATGCTTATGGATACCCAATTGCATGAGATTTTGAGGTCGGTGCTCCTGTCTGTATCAATGGCAAGTTTCAGATAGCTTTGAAATAAAACTGAATTGTTTTCTTTGAAGTTATACAGAAATAATACTTGATATTCACAACATCTGTATGACAGCATTGGAACAAAGCTGGGCAGTAGCAAAAGACAGAGGGAGATGGCATCATGTGTCAGGCCTTATGAGCTGTCCATAGCTGGAAGGTGTTAAGTAAGTTCCTCCTGTGAGCTGGCATATCTGGAAACACTACCAGCTTCCTTTGTACTGGAAGGAGGTTGGCATCAAAAATGGTATCCAGCCATAAAACATCTTTCAATAGCTTGTCTAAATTCTTGTTGTGCAGTTTACTAAAACTAAAGTATGGCATATACTGATGGCTGAATGTGTACACATCAGTCATAAAAAGAATTCTGTGGTGAGCAGCCCTATCTGGTGTGTTGGCAACTCTTCATGGCCATCACTGTCCCTTGCTTGTAAAGTTGACCCTGATAAACTATAAGGAAAAATAAATCAATTGGCTCACCCAAGGTGGACACTATTTTGGGTAAATCCTATAGGGCCTGATATTGTCTTAAGAAAGGTATCAATTTGCACTGTCTAAAGACCCCACTAAAGGGATTCCTCAGCCAGGAGATTATCTGCCATGGATTCCAATTTCAAATTTGTGAGGTGTGGTAATAAATGTTGCCAAGGTGGAGTTGGCTTCCTCCTGAAGTATGCTCTTGTGGATAAAGTTATTCAGTGCAGAATAGACAACCATATTATGTTGATTAAAGTCAAAAGTCAAATCAAAGCTGTGTTTTTAGTGAATATGCCATTCAGTCTGGTCAATCCAATCACAAGGATTGAATCTTTACCAATGGGCACTGTTGGATACAAATCACTCCAACTAATGGACTTCTTACTGTCCATGCTGATTTTAATGGGCATATTAGCAAAGGCACATACCACTTCAATAGGATCCATGATTGCCTTTGCTATGCTACTAGATAGGCTAATGGTAGTTCTATTCTGGATTTATGCATGGTAACTAACTTTGGAGGCATTAATATTTTTTCATCAAAGAAAAGAGCAAACTGAATACATACAAATCTGGTGATAATCAGTGACAAATAAATGACATTCTGGTAAGTAGAAGTCATCTAATACACATGCAGAAAAGATGAAGAATGCATTCCACAATACAAACTGCTTTTTGCAAACATCCACTTAGATATGGCTAAAACTAAGTTTGATGCCATTTTACATACAAGAAACCAAAAGAACTACAGGTTTGTGAAGAATACATGAATACAACAGTATAACAATGTTGAATAACATGGAATAACCTAAAATCTTGTTTCTCAGACTTCATTCATAAAATCAATGTTGAACCATTTTCACCAAAATTGAAAGAACACATGCTGGTGGAATGTAGATTCGATTTAATAATTAAAGAACACAAAAGATTATACAAGGACTGGAGAAAGGATACCTTAAAAGAATTCTACCTTGCAGCACAGCATCAGGTCAAGCATGAACAATTATAAGCAGAGAACACTGCTTGGGAAACAACGTTATTTCTCTTCATCTCAGATATTAAACCATTTTTTAAGATAAAGATATATGCAAGCTGAAAACTGAAAACCATAACGGCTGTCAAAAGTACAAATAATTGTCAAAGTATCATTGCATATGATGATGACTTAAAAATTAAGAGTTTTCCTTGGGTTAATGGAGATTGTCCAACACAGACCCTAACTGAGCCCCTTCTATCCAGGTTACAGATGACTTGTTTGCAGCTATCCAGCACAAAATGGCAGATAAAGCTATTGGTCCAAGTTGCATAGTTCTTAAAATATCAAATGCTGCAGAAGATTACACCATCCCATCCCTGCTTAAGCCGATCAACCTTCTATCCAACATCACACATAAATCCCATGTTTTATGCACAAATGTTTTTCTGTTGCTTTTAAGTATTTCAGCACAAGTTCATCACTGTTCAAAAGAACATTTTTTGCCCATTCATTTAATATCAAACTCTTTAAATTGTCATGGGTGTGGTTTGTAAAATTTCATCATCTAAAAGCATGCTTATTTCAGACAATAAGATATTTTAAAAGCAATTTCTTCAAGTTATTACTGTCTGTTTTTGTCATTCTACTCTAATCCCTAAAAACATGTAGATTCCTATATATTGGATTATCTTTAATTCTTCAAAAGGTTTCCTAAATGTCCCATTCTCTAACTTCTGAGATCAAATGTATGGGCATAGGAAGCCACCATTTGACTGTGTAGGCTATTAATGTTGAGACATAGTTGAACAAGAATGTATTTTGTTGTTGAAACAGGGATGTAACATTAAATGTTTGTTGAAACACAATAAAAATCAAGAGATACAAAAATTGAAAGAAATGCAAAAGAAATCAATACATTTAATGTTATGGGGTGAAAGTAATTGGAAGAGGAGGGGGTAGTGCCTATTTAAAATAAATAATACTTAGTTTCATGTCTAAATGCTGTGAATTTGGGGAAAGGTGTTAACAGAATTCCATATACACACATTTTTATTAAAGAAACATGCTTTGGATTTAAGTTTTCATAATTTGTTGTTGTTGTTATTTCAAAATACTAAATGATACTTGAAAGTACCTCAATAATAATATCAATACAACAGACAACTCAGTTATGGCACAGAGGTTCTTAAATATGAAAGCTATCAGTACTATTGTTCTGCACTTGTACTTGGAGACATCTTCATCACCATCATCAGCATCATCATTATCATCATCACCATTATTGTTTTACATCTATTTTCATTCTAGCAAAGATTGGATGGAGTTTCTTTGATGGCTCTTTCCAGGGTCACCCAATTTTGTGAAAGACTTGTAATGTCTCTCAACTTCCTTAAATTATCATTGATGAGTTGAATCCACCTTTTACATGATCTACCTTTGCCTCTATGACCATGAACATTAATTAACTTAATAAATAATTAACTTAAAATTTTTTATCAGAAGGTTCTGATCATCTACCTGATGATTGAAATACTGTGAAACTATTAGTTGCAATCATAGTTCTTATTTTTCATGTTTTATCTTATGTAGATACATATATCTTATGTATATTGCTCTGCTATATGCATTGAGCACCTTTTGATATGAATACACAAAATTACACACAATATATATATATTTATGCTTGATGATCAAAATATCATTTAACTATTAGTTGCAATCATAGTTCTTATTTTTTGTGTTTTACCTTACGTATTTATATATAACTGATCACATTAAAGCAAAAACAATTGATTTCATGATTAATTATAATAATGCTATCATTATATTGAGCAATCTTAGTATGTATAGTGCACTGATTAACCAGTAATATTTANATCATCAGCAGCATCATCATTATCATCATCACCACTATTGTTTTACATCTATTTTCATTCTAGCAAAGATTGGATGGAGTTTCTTTGATGGCTCTTTCCAGGGTCACCCAATTTTGTGAAAGACTTGTAATGTCTCTCAACTTCCTTAAATTATCATTGATGAGTTGAATCCACCTTTTACATGATCTACCTTTGCCTCTATGACCATGAACATTAATTAACTTAATAAATAATTAACTTAAAATTTTTTATCAGAAGGTTCTGATCATCTACCTGATGATTGAAATACTGTGAAACTATTAGTTGCAATCATAGTTCTTATTTTTCATGTTTTATCTTATGTAGATACATATATCTTATGTATATTGCTCTGCTATATGCATTGAGCACCTTTTGATATGAATACACAAAATTACACACAATATATATATATAAATTATAATACATAAATCATATAATTATAAATAAATAAATATATATATATATTTATGCTTGATGATCAAAATATCATTTAACTATTAGTTGCAATCATAGTTCTTATTTTTTGTGTTTTACCTTACGTATTTATATATAACTGATCACATTAAAGCAAAAACAATTGATTTCATGATTAATTATAATAATGCTATCATTATATTGAGCAATCTTAGTATGTATAGTGCACCGATTAACCAGTAATATTTATAAAAATTTATAAATCTAGAAAAAAAAAAATTTAACAGCCTTTGACACAATTTATTCTGCAAAGTACTAATATTTAATCCATCTCAATAAACAAATTATTTATTAATTGTAATGCCTGGTGGAAAATAGTAAAGATGTTATTGATATAAATGAATTTTTTTGTCACTAAGAAAAATGCTGAAGTTAACCAGAGGAAAGATCTTTCACATCAAAAAATGAACGAAAATTACTTGTAATGTAATTGCTTTCATCAGTAAACTTTGCTCCCAGTACGTTTAAAAATACTTAGTGATTCTTAGAAGGTGTCTTTGCATGGGATACATTCCTAAACCAATTGGAGTATGCATTACTACTACTATTATTACTACTACTACTTCTATTATCACTAGTAATACTGCTACTACTACTACTACTACTACTGCTATTACTACTATTACTATTACTACCACTACTACTATTTTAACTACTACTATACTACTACCACTACTACTACCACCACTACTACTACTATTACTACTAGTACCACCATCACCTACTTCTACTACCACTAGGTACCACTAGTATTACTACTAGTAGTAGAACCACTTTTTCTAATACTATTACTACAACTGTTACCACTACTATTGTTATAATCACTATGATAACTTTACTACTACTACTACTATTACATATTCTTTGTTTAAGTAAAGGTCACACAATTTTAAGGTCACATCCATCAATTTACAAGTGTTACAAACTGGGTAAGTTTATATATTGTCATATTTTATTCATTTCTAACTGATACAGAAAATTTGGCATCAGAAATCATATTGAAAAAAGCACAGGTTGCAATTTGTTACCACTAATAATTAATTTATTTGACACATAAATGCTAAATCTTTTTTAAAAAATAGTGGTATATAGAGTATATAGTATATAGTACTATATATAGTATATAGTATAATACTATATATAGTACTTTATATGGTACTATATATAGTATTATATATAGTATTAAATACACAAATCTTTTATATTAACAGCCCAAAATATCAACACACACAGCAAATTAAGTAAAATTTCATTCAGATGCAACAAAAATCAACAATAATTCTGCGGGTAAACAAGCAAATTCTATAATGGATAAATATAGTTCTTGTAATGACACCATTTGTTTACAAGCATTGGTAAAATGCACCCCTGTTTGTACTTTTCAAGTTCAAATAAAAGAAAATAAAAGTTTGCCTCTCAAACTATATCATAATACTCAAAGTAGGTATGCCATTGAATTTTGGTATGCTTGAAGATGTGCATTTGGGGTCATAGTGGGGCGAAAAACTGGGTTAAATAGGCGCATCGGCGCCACATGATAATAACATCAAACGCGTTCATTCTTGCCTTTTTTTTAAAAAATCCTAAATTCTGCCTTACTTTAAGTGCCAGATAAGTACCGTTGAAGACAGTAGATTCCTGTGGTAGCATTTATTTCAAAATTTTTAACTTTTTCTTTGGTGTTTATGTAAAAGTGGTAATTAATTCCTGACTTTGGCATCATTGAGAGAAAGTTATTCACGACGATCGTGCAGATTCAGTTATGGCCCGTTCCTAGGTGATGTGCTGAACAAAAAAAGGAAGCAAGTGCAGTGAAACTATCTGCTTGATTGTCACGAAATTCTTTAGGATCAACTTACAGAACTATTTCCCCTTAAAAATCAGATTTCAGGCGCCCTTCCGTCCTCCCTCACTTGCGAAGGCATCTCCACACAGTTTTACAGCAGAAAAAATGGTCTTATCATCACAGCCAATGCCTTCTCTAGTAAGAACAGGCAACAATGCTTCTCTTGGCGTCTACAAACTCTAAATAAAAGCTCAAGAAGAGCTAAATAAAGGCCGATCACATAAAGTATGTGTGTGTGTCATGCCGACCACCAAAGGCTGGTACTCAACTCAAACAACGCGAGCTATTTTGAGGTCTCCTACCTGATTGATCGGTGGAATTTGTGTCATTTCATCACGAAGCAATCACCCCTTGTCTGGTGCGTCCTAAAGTCATATTTTCGTGGCAATTTATCCTGTTTAACGCAATGATTCACCGCTTTGAAAATCGTCGGATGAAGTTGCCAGCCGACGTTTTGGCAGACCATCAACGATATTGATGGCCCAAGTTGGGGTACACTTCTAAACGCAATACCTCAAAGCAAGATTAATTAGCATGCAGCCGTCATGCAGGATAATAATTATGTTGGAAGTTGGGTGAAAAATGGATTTCAGCAAAACAAGAGGCGTGGGATATATATATATATATATATAGTAATATTAGTAAAGTATACCAATGTTCACTGAGAGTGCTCAATGTTTCCAGAGCGTTTATAAATCCAGTATAGCATACAAAATAACTGGACAAATTTAGCATTTACTACTAGTTTCATGTTTTCTTAACTATCTTCAAACTGTTAAGAAAACATGAAACTAGTAGTAAATGCTAAATTTGTCTAGTTATTTTGTATGCTATACTGGATTTATATATATATATATATAT